>JAVHNF010062992.1:13347-23409 GCA_034783455.1 Micropsitta finschii
TTGTTATAAAAAGAGTTGACACGTGGATTAAATCAAATGCCCCATTGTCATGTCTGCAATATGGGTTTAGGGAAGGAATGGGCACAAGAAGGGGAGGGAGCGATGGGTTCAGAAAGATTGGTAGAGTTAGGCTGGCTGTCAACATCATTTGAAGGGAAGTATAAAAAAGAAAGCAACCCCTGTTATGTGAATTGCCCATTTTCTCATGGGTGATCTGCAACCTCTCAACAAAAAAATCAAAGGAATCTTTCAAACAAATGGAAAGAAAATTGAAGGGAAATGATTCTGTAATCACTGGAATTCTGACGGCTGCGTATTAGAAATCATTGTACTGTGAAGTTGCAAATTCAAAAAGGAAGAATTATGAAGTTCAATTTTGTGAATATATCAATATTTTGCATGCTTTGTAAGGATTCTTATAGGAATTTACTATTGCTTAGTGTCCCTCCATCCCTAGGTCTGGGAGAAAACCTTTTTGTAATGTAATGTACAACTAGAAATTCCTTCTCTCTTGTATGTATTTCCACTACATTCCAACTTCTGAACCTGTAAACCAGAGACAGTGTCTATAGTAGGAGGTGCTTTTTGGGGGAGGGAGGGAATGAAGGCAAGGAAACTTGAAGGCTTAAGATTTTGATTTTTATTATTATTATTGTTATTTGCCTTTTTGAAGGTAAAAATTAGTCACAATCCTAAAAACCATTGACTTAAGAACAGTCATGCAGTAAACCACACGCTCTGGGCTTGGTTTTCTGTATTTGTTCTCATGGACACAGCATTTCCATAGCAATCCCTGTCCTGCCAGCTGAACCCCTACCTCTTCCAAGCTGTTGTTTGGGATCTTGGAGGCAGCAGCGCTGCTGATGACTTCACTTGAAAGGAGAAAAACCCCAATTGCAGCAGGTGGTTGGTGAAGGCCTTTTCCTTTTGGTGTTTGGAATCCATTGCTGCTCTTTGCAGTGTTGAAACTGGAAAGCAATACCATAATGACTGTGCCAATTTACTTCTGCCCAAAGTGTTTGTTTTTATTTATATAGGAAGTTAATTTTAATATTACATTACTGATCTATTGTATGTAACCATGAGAAAATGGCTTCTGCTATGGTTACTGTTACAGGTTGTTGCTTTTAGTCTCTCATTACAATGCTCAGTTCTACTGTAACATTATCTAACATGCAGGCATGTGGATCAGGGAAAAAGTTAATTTAACTTAACCCATTAATTATTTCTGTTAAGTGTGAATATGTTTTCCCCAAAGCTGGTAATTTTGGGCTGGAGAAGGTAGCACATCCTATGGCTGATGATGAAATCATGGACTGATTGGAAATACGAGAATTGATTTCTTGAATTTCCTTTACTTTTGCAGTTAAGTTTTTTCAGATAGCCTTATGTTTTCCCAGGTTTTTCCAAAAGGCTTTGTGTGCTTTTCCCAGGGATGCTGGTTGGGGTTGGGGGTTTTTTATTACTTTAGTTGGTTTTTTTTTAAATAAGCCTTACCACTTAAACAAAAAGGGAATTGAAAAACTTGGCTTCAGAGAAGGCTTTCTGGTTTCTACTCTGTCTGATCTATTCCCTTGCAAGCTCTGTCAGAAAACCCAGCTCTTCCATTTCCTATACCAAAAAGGTACAATATAAACAACATAAGAGCAAACTAACAAACAAATTACCCTTTACATGGGCACTGGCATATTGGAGAGACCTTCCTAAAAGTGTAGCTTTCAGTAACAGAAATCTGAAATGTCCGAACTTGAACTTCAGAAATCGGGGTGCTGAGGATGCTCTGCGTATCTGCAGGTCAAGGAGAGGGAAAAGCATCAGCTTCCTGGCATTGAAAAACTATTTTATAAAGATAGAATGGATTTTTTTTTTTCTGAACACAAAATAGAGAAAATTTTAAAAAGTAAAGCAAATTATGGGAAGAGTTTTCAGAGACGGACAAGAAATAACAGTTATTACATTGGTTTCGGTTTTGTGTTTGGGTGTGCTTTGTATAGGAGGGGAGTGTCTGAAACCAAATTGAAACCCATCCATTAAAATGCTGCTGGTGTTCTTTATTCTTGCACAATTTTAACAAGCGGAGGTAGTAGCTGGGCTTTGTCAGGCTGTATTTTAATGCTGCTATATTTCAGTGGATCAGCTAAGGGCACTCTAGAGCAGCGTAGAGACTGTAGTTGCTCAAGGCCGCTGCCTGCCTCCATTCTGACCCTCAGTTGCTTTGACGAGGCAGTCGGCCGGCACCGTTTTGAGGCAAAACTGCAACTTTTTTGTTGGCCACAAGGTGGTGGAACCACAGAGTGTTTATGGGAGATGCACTATTTTTACAGTTCATGCATTTTACCTGTTTAGAAGTCTGTTTTACGGTTGTTTATGTTAGTTTTCTATAAGTTTATTTTAACAAATGTACTGTTCTTTAAAGCATATGTGGATCTCCAAATTTGTCACACCTGTAACACTGGAAGGCATCACAATGTGTTCATTCATCTTAATGTGCCATTCTTTCAAGTATGTATAAAATGTAAATTGACCAACATAGCTTTTAAAAATGGTGAAAATCTGATGGCAAACCCCAACCTTCTCTGATTCCTCACTGGTTAACCCCTTGGTTTCAATGCTTGGTCATCTCCTGGGATAACATTTTCAGATGCGGGACTCTTAGGAATCAGAAAAGTGTTAAGAAAAAACTGCTACCCTTTCTCTTTTTCCTTCAGTTCAAGAAGATGTGGACTTGTCCTAACAAACCACAAATAAATACGTTCATGCTGGGTGTAAGGGGTTTGCTTCAGTTCCTTGAAGAAGAAAAATCTGAAAGGGCAGTTTCTGAGGGCATTTGTGTTTATGCCCTCATAAATTTGTGGTCTGGGTACATTTTTCTCTGTAAGCTTTGCTAACATTGTCACAGTACAGCTGTGATACCATTCACTTCCTTTAACACAGGCCGTGTGCAACTGAGATTCTGGAGCTGTAGGTAGATCAGTATTAGCTACTCCCTGTTCTGAAGTGGAATGAAAAGTACATTCATATGTATTCTATGGATTTTCTCATTGAATAGAATATATATATGCATTAAATATATGCATTGCCCTTAAAACCAACAGAAGCCCTAAAGGAAGCACTTAATGATTCCTTAACAAGGTTTTAGGGAGTGAAAATAATACAAAAGAGAAGCATGATTAGAAATCACTCAGATCATATTGTCTGGGACTAGAAAGAAGTTCACATTCCAAGTGCTGGAAGGCTTATTCCCCAGATAACTGGGAGCAACAGCTGTCTTGCCACTAAATAAACGTTAATTTAGGAACCCCAGGAATTTAGCTACTGTAGCCCCGCAGTTCTGTGCTGTGGTCCCTCTTGCTTGCAATTAAAAATCCACAGTTCAGTGCTAAGGATGCAATGCTTATCACTTGCTCTCTACATTTCCCCACACTCCTGTGGCAATAGACAGAGAGAAGCATTAGAGTCTGTGTATTACCATGGGTAAAACACCACCGCACAGAACAGAAAAGCTAACAGAACCACAAAGGTAGATTGGTTTTTAAGGTAAAAGTCTGTTTCTGGCCTGCAAGAATAGAATGCCACAACATGCTGTAATGATGAGGTGGTTTGAAACAGTAGGACCAAAGCAAACCTGAGTGTAAATTTGATTCTCCTCTTCCCTTGCCTATATCCCTAGTTTAGGCCTTCTAGGTCAAACAAATACATAAATGCTATTGCCATAAATTAGAAAACTATTAAATGACCTTGTTTGCCTCCACTGTTGGTTCTCTCTGTGTTACCACCCTACAGTAGAATTGCTGGAGACCCTTGCAGAAACACACAGGTGAACCGTGCAAGTATTTTCCATCATTTATTTCCTTACTGCCATGTTTCACCTTGCAGTGAGAAAGACCTCTCCTTTTCCAGCAGAAATCACTTCATGTCATTCTGAACTGTAAAAACTACCACACGCAGGGTTCAGTTTGTAGCAGAGCTGTCCCTGGAGATAACTAAAGTATTTCCAGTCTTACGGTACAGAATGGATCAGGTATTGCTAAAGCTCCAGGCTAGTGTATTCCTGTTTTGCAAGTTAAATAAGATTCTATTAATTACACCTGTGCAAACATATTTGGGAATTAATATGCTTGAGTCCCCAAGGCTGTGTTTGCTCTGCTGCAGTCATGTTCAAATCCTCTTGTCAAAAATGGCGAAAACTCCTCATTTTCCGCTACAGCTTTTGTTTGTGTGGCTGTTGCAGCCTTTTTCCCCAGTGACAAGATGTTCTGAGAACCAAAGACATTGTACAGATGCACCATTTCTCTGATCTGCAGAATGACTCATATGGCAAGGCCATTTTATATCCCTGTGGGTGTACAAAAGGGCAGGCTCGTGTACAGAGAGAGCAGCTTCCTGCCTGGAAGAATACAGAAGCTTTCTGCAGATGACCCAAAACAAGAATCACAACAGGCAGAGCCGACCAGTGATCAATGGCCTTGGTCCTTAGGTGCTCACATCACTCCTGGGGCAGTTTGAGTGAGGTCCAGAAGGCAGTTAGAGGAAAAACCTCATCCAGTTCCTTCTTACTGTGCCTAACTGAATGGCAGTCTACATAAAGTAGCTCAAATTTCCTCCATTTCAGTGCTATTTTGGGAGAAATTAGGACTACACTAACTAGGGATTATGCCAAATAGTCAGCTGAAAACTGATTCGTATCTTTTACATCTTTCATCTGTATGAAATATAGATGGTAATGTAAAAGCTGCCATAGCAAAAGGACATTTCTTCCCATTTCTTCCCAACATCCTCTTCTAATCCCTTATTTACTGCTTCTCAAAGCTTCAGAGAAATCTTGTTTTGGGCTTCACAGTTATGTTATTCTGCAAAATTTGTGGAATCTTGGATAAAACTTGGCTACACAGGGACAGATGTTTCAGGAGCTGGGATATCGGTACCAAAAGTGATTACCAAGGCAGCAAAAGAGGGTAAGGAATTGTGTTGGATGACTGAGAAGCACTACAATGAAAGTGAACTTCAAAATTACCTATCTCAGAGGACACTGTGACATGTCCTTTCTGTGTCTGTCCTGCAAAAGAAATAAAACGAAGCCTTCTCTTGCCTCTGTAAGTTGTGTAGTTTATTCTTATCTCTAGTGGTGCAAGTGTTTATAATCTGTGAAGAATTCCAAGGAAAGGAGTTAAGACTATTTATTTAAATATAAATACAATTAAATTATATGATTAGTGCTAAATTATCAGGTGTAGAAGCTGTATTGTTTGGATAACTTTGGGTTTCATCAGAGTTAATACTGTTGGCATTGTTTTAACACTACCATGTTAGGGAGTCAGGTTTTGACATTTTATACTGCTGTTGCTATTGCTTCAGTATCTAAAAGTGCTCTGGTTTTGGAGAAGAAAACCTAATAATAGTTTAATACTGAAAGGTGTTGAAACCACACTGCTAACCAGCTCTCAGTTTAGGCCCAAAGAGAGAAGAAAAAGAGAAGGGGGGAGGGAGGGGAACTGTCATTCTGGATGTTTTTTTCTTTTTCTGAGAAAAGTGGTATAAAAAAAGGGATCCAAAAACTCTATTGGGGGAAAAAAAAAAAAAATCTAAGGCATTTGTAGCCTCTCTTTGTACACAATGTTAAATAAAATCTCCTGTATCTATGTTTGTCAGGTTCTTTTGGTCTTCTTTAACTAAAACCTGGGCCTACATGTTTGAGAAGGTAAAAGCTGTATCACTTAAACTGTAGAGGGTAGTACAGAATTAAACAAAACCAGCTATAATGTGAGGAAACAGTTTACCTGTAAGGTAGAGATGCAGCTGAGCAAACCAGTCCATTTTCAATCTGTATTAATCCCTTTGTAGGAGTATTGCTTCAGAATGCAAACCATCTCAAACCCTGTAAGCTTTACCTTTGTGTGCAGAGCACTTCAGCTGTAGTTACGTATTTGCTAAGAAGTCAGCTCTGTCCTCTAGGTTCTTCAAACATTGCATGAAATTAGTGGGTTTTGTAGGAATTGGTGTGGAAATTGAATCAGTCATTTAAATCAAGTTCTCTTGGTGCTTTATTTAAATCAAATATTTAAATTATTAATGTAATTAAAGTACATTTATGTTTTGATATAGTCCAACTTAATATATAAACCTCTCTATAATAAAGATACCTGCTTGGAAGCTTTCTAGCTGATTTTCATTCAGTGTGGATCACAAAGATGACGTCTCAATGGTGATATCCAAAGTAGAGAAAAATTTAGCTGGATAAACTGCGTTCAAAATGACACTGAAATGAGATGCAGATCAAGAAGAAGAAATTACCATGCTTACCACCTGAACTGGGAAAAGGAGAAGCTCAATGACAAACATGAATACTTCCTACCAGTGGTGTAGCTGTAAAATATGCAATAGCTTCAAAATAGTTTTCAGATGGCTTCAATGCAAAAGTCTCCAGAATTGTTCTCACTCCATTACAAAGCATACCTTTGTAGTGCGATCACAGGGAACCGTATCAGGACATCCCTGCATGAGCTTGGAAGCTGTGATGTCCTATGCCATGTGTTCTGCTCACACAGCCACACTCCTACTGCATCAGTCTCTTCACTGTTCAATTCCTTCGCTGCTACCAGGATGCCACTTCTCAGCCATTTCTCCTAGCTGCTTTCCCCCACCTGAAGATGCTGGGTGAGCAGCACAGCCATGGGCTTGAAATGAATCAAGTTCAGCTGGTACACAGTTTCAGTACACTACTTCCCTGTAACGAGAAGGAACAAACAAAACTTAAGGCTGGAGCAGGATGAGAAAGAACATACGAGTGCATAATAACCATAGATGTTCTGTGCAAATTGCTACACCGGAGCAGCTGTCTTTCATTTTCCAGGCAGCCCTCACACTGTGTCCCGAGGCTCGGACAGGCTGCCCCGAGGCAGCTGCTCACCCAGAAGCCCTGCAGGATACAGCTGTCAGTCTGAGACAGTATCAGCTGTACCTGCTCGACTCCGGAGACATTCATCTGCTCTTTGTTAGAAGCCTCCAATTATGGAGATTCTCCTGGATAATCCTCTTGGGCAATCTAATGCTGAACATAACAACAATGAGAAATTTTTCCTAGTAGATGGCTCTTGCACACATTACAGGATATAATGCTGCAGTATTAGGCAGGGTTTTATAGGGACCTAAGCTCCTGAACTAGCCATACGCACTGCCACCTAGCAGCTTATTCATTCATTCACTAGCTGAACGAAACTCATTCTATTTCCTGCTAGAGAAGAGAAAGCAGAGCCCCTTTGTGGGCTACCGTGAGAAATACACTGTACAAAACAAAAGCAGACATCTCCACATCCCTAGTACAGTGAAATGCTGCTGATTGTCATTGAAACACCACGGTTTTACTGATAAGTAACTTTAAAATCAATCTAAAGGTAGATACACAGAACAACATTTTGTTGAATCTATCATGGATCAGAAAATAGTGGAATGACATTGTGCTGTTTGGAAACAAACACCAGAGATATTACTTAAGTATAAAACTGGCCTTTCAATGTCAAACAGGTACGCCGTGTCCTTGAATTGACTTTATCAAACACATAAATAGGAAATTTTCCCCGCAATGTAAACCAAACTACATTGTAACATCGTCAAGGTTTAAGCCCAGCCAGTATGGCTGAACCAAGGACAAACATCCTCAGTTTTAAAGGGGATTCTGATGAAACCTAAATGTCATTTACTTTGATTACAATTATCAAATTTTACCCAAGATCACAATGGGGCTATAAATCAGACTTGCTCTCACAATCTGCAGGCCTGTGAATTCTAGGAGCAAAAGAACCTTAGGGGAGAGGCTGCAACTCAATCTTACACTGAGGCGTTTCTTTCCATGAAACAGTTGAATTGTTGTTGGGACAGGGGCTTTAACCCATGGCCTGAGCTAAACAGAAACCCTGCTGAGGAAACTCTCACAGGAATATCAAGTCAACCCCTTGTCTGATTTAAGGAAATCACAGTATGCACTGTAAATCACAGACCTTCATTGGCACCGGGAGCACGTGGGGTTCAAACCTCCATACATGTCTCCAAAGCACAGTAAATTTCAGGAATTTTTATACTTTACATTCTCATCTTGATATAATTTTATCTAAAGCATCCCCAGATACAACTGGGTAAGTTATATAACTAGTCCTCTTATCCTACTGCACACTTGGGTTAGGGCTACAATGATAGTCAATAGGTTACCTTTTAGCTTCCAATTGGTAATACCTGCGAGCTACGTGCTTAGTTCTTTGCTGAAATTGTTATTATAGCTTACCATTAGGGATGTCCCTGCTCAGAAGCAATTTACAGAAGCAGATGCAAGGTGTCTACAGGTTCTAATTCTAATGCATTGTTTATCATGCCTCACCAGAAAGTCAGGTTCCCACCCTCAGAGGGGCACCCTGTCGAGCCAGCATTCACCTTTATGTGCTAAGACATACTCATGCTAAAAAGCAAAGTTATTTCAGCTAAGGCCTAATGGCTTGGTCCATAGCACTTTCTAGCCAATGCTTGTAAATACAGACTCTGCTGTGCCTCCCACTAAAGCACCAACATTATAATTTGGGTTTATTAATTGCAGTTGCTTGTTATACGTGACAAGTCACACGCTGCACTACACAACCTAGCTTAATGCAGTCTTTCAGGAGCTAGAAGTCCGAAAACCTGCGTTCGCACGAAATTCTTGCAAGCAAAGCTATTGTCCGCAGCACTTAAACATTTACTTCTTGCTCAGATGGAAGCCTGTAATTAGTCTAATATCGCAGTGTAAGGCACAGGCACTGCTTTAGGAAACCCACAGCCCCTCTGCCCCCACCTCGGCAGCCTGGGCCGTGTCCCCCAGTCAGAGCCGCACCGGGCCGGCCGTCGGGCTCTGGCTGTAACGGCGAGGCCGCCACCGCCGCACCTTCACCCTCGAGCTTTATTGCACACCTGCGGGTTCCTTCCTCAAGGGTTCTCTGCAGCTTCAAATCGACGGGTTTATTGCGGCAAAAAAAAAAAAAAATAAATCCCAAGCACACGAAAACCTCCCAAATTAAATGTTTGGGTTTTTTTTACCACAGCGAGACCCGAGCCTTGAGCCGGGCCCGCCTCAGCCGAGGGGCAGCGCAGCCCCTCAGCACCGGGGCGCAGCCAGGGCGGGCAGAGCCCCCGCGCTCCCTCACCGGCTGTTTCCCGGCTCCATCCCCGCAGGCAGCGCCGGGGGACCCGCAACCGGTCGCGGTGCCGGGCCCACAGAACCTCGGGCAACCGCTGCCGCCCTCAGGTGCGCTGCAAAGCATCGCAAGGAGCCTCAGCCCAACCCCGCCCAGATGCGGGAGAGACCGCGCGCGCGGGGAGGAGCGCGCTACGGCGCATGCTCCAGCTGTGCCCGCGCGCGCTCCTCCCTGCTCCCCCAGCCTTGAGCGCCGGGCTGGCCTGCGCGCTGATCGCCGCATGCGCAGTACGGTGGCACCGCCCGCGAGGGGCGGGGCGGAGGCGGGCGGAGGGGTCCCTGCTCCCCGCGCGCCCCTCCGCGCCCCCTCCCCCTCCCGCCGGCGGCGCGGCCCAGTCCGTCCCGGTCCGTCCCGGTCCCGTCCCCCGGCACACGGGCCGCGCCGTGAAGAAGCGGGAAGGAGGCGGCTGCGCGGTAAGCGCCGAGCGCCGGCGAGCTCAGCCCCGACCCCCGCCAGCTGAGGGGTCACCCGCGGAGGCCCCAGCAAGGCCCGTGTCCCGGGCTGCTGCCGCTCGCCTCTCTCCCGCCGGTCGCAGCGCCTCACCGCCGCTGGCAGCCCCTTCCCGAGCCTCCCGGGTTCGATCTCCTCTTTACGGCCTCCGCCCCCTGCGCTCCGTGTGCCCTGAGGGGCCTCCGGCCGCGCTGTCACCCTTCAGCCGAGCTCGGCGGTGACAGCCGCCCTGCTCCCGCCTCAGTTACCTCAGCGCCCCGCGCGCGCCCCGCGGCCTTGTCCTCCTCCCTCCTCTCGCTGGCCGAGCCGCCCCGTCGTCCCTGTCACCCATTTTGTGGCTGTCCCTGAGGCGCAGCCGGACAGAGCCGCCCCGGGGGAGCCGTGAGGTAACAGAGGG
>JAVHNF010062992.1:27775-38402 GCA_034783455.1 Micropsitta finschii
TGATATCTATTCAATTAAGGCTATAACTTATGGATTAGTGTTGTAAGTAAAGGATATTTGAAGGAAAAATAACTGAAGACTTCAGTATTGTCTTTCTGAGTAGAAAGACTACATTTTTCTGGTGGGAATGGGAGAGCTATTCTGAGGCCTTCAGCCAAACATCAAAGGCTCACCACAAAACCTGAAGGTATAGGAGCTTATCAAAGAAATACAGCAGAAGTGTTTCACAATGGCAAATGCTAAGGTGTTATGTACTTGGCATTCCATGGCGATAGCAGCACATGAATAGTCACATCATTTAGGGATGCTGCACTGGTCCTGGGCTTTTAATGCTTTCACAGGCTGTGTCTTATGTAGAGTTCTGCATTGCTCCAGCAACCAAACTGTCCACAGTACAGGTACTCCATAAACTGGTTACTGATTCATTCTTTTCCAGAAGGCATGGAATAAGAATGTGAAAGAGAAGCAGTATCTTACCTTTCTTCCCAGGGGAGGAAAAAAAAATAGTGGCTGCAGATGGGAACCTCCCCATCCTGTCATAGAATCATAGAATGGGTTGGGTTGGGAAAGACCTTAAGATCATCCAGATCCAACCCCCCTGCCATGGGCAGAGATGCCTCACACTAGACCATGTTGCCCAAGGCTCTGTCCTGAGGAGTTTTTTCCTGTATGACTCAAATGTATGTCCTTGGGCTTCTACACTGGGGTAGCTCCTCCCTGAGTGATACCAGGTTATTTAGGAAAGATTTGCATGCAGTTCTGTCTCTTCTCTGTCTGCCAAGACTAAAGGATTTTAAACTAAGTAATGAGTGTGCTGCTTGGTAGGTCTTGGAGGTGAAGGAAGATGTGGGTCAGAGACATAGATGGCCAGTCTTCAGACCCCTCAGTGCCTTGTTTTGTCTTGTGTTGATTGCTTAAAAATGACACTGTTCATCGCTGTTACCTCACCTTTCATACCATGTGTCTCCGCAGAATAGTGTGGCTTGGAAATTGGTGGTGGTAAGGTGGCAATAAAAGGTTCATTAAAACCAGGGCTGTTGCTGAGTTTCCAATAGCCTGAGACTGAATTAAGATAAATTTGAGGCTACACTGTCTCTGAAAGGATGAGCCTACCTTCTTGTTCCCAGTTCTAAGGATCAGGACTGATCTGACTGAAAGACCAACTCGTCAAAAAACAAGCTATAATCTCTAGAACTGAAAGAAGGGAGAGGTCTGGGGAAGGTGGGACAGCCTTTTTTGGTGGCAGGGTACAATTAAATAATTTTCATTACTAGCTTAAGCAATCTTCAGCAGGCACTTCCCTCCTCCAGCCTTAGCAAGGCTGGCTTCTGGATGGTCCATTCCCATCCAGGCCATTCCCTTGGGTCACCTGTGACCAGGATGGTCTTTCTGGGGCTGGGAATCCCAGAGCTGTAAGCACCTGGGGGCTGGGAAGGTCCTCAGGGAATTTATCTCTGTATGCTTCTCCTGTTCTCTTATTTTTTTTTTGTTGCAGTGCCTTCAGGAATGTTGCCAGACTAGGTCAGTGGTGAGGTGGACATAGTGAGCACCCACTCACCTCCCATTTGAGAAATCCAGGCGAGAGAAAGTGCTCTAGTTGAAAATACATTAGTCAACAGCTGGTAAGAACAGATTTGTCATCATAACCATACCGGAAGGAGGATTCGGAATTTTGGAGTTTGTATGAACTGAAGATCTGATGTAGTGTTTTGGATGAACGTGGGACTTGGTCAAAGGCATTCTTACCTTACAGGTTCTACCTGTAACATACACATGTTGGGAACTGCTGGTCTAGCTCCTGAAATAGGACATTGCCCATCCTTTCTTCTGATGGAAGCTAAGCTACTGCTGCTTGTCTTCTCCTTGGGAACTTCATGCAGCAGCAGAAGCCTTTGCTGCAGTTGTTGATACAAAAGTTCAGCTGACAACATTTTCAGTGGGCAGAAGAGAAAAGGTCACCACTGATAACCTGCTCTAGCCAACACTTTTGGGAACATCTGTGCTAAAGACAGAGTACATCACACTGAAATGTCTACTGAGCTAGTCAGTTTGAAACAGGAAGCTGTTGTATTAGTTGTGCACCTCTTGTGATATTCTGCCCAATTCCCTGGTCTTAAAATTGTACATTGCTGGTTTTGAAAGTGCTTCTCTGGCAGTGCAAGGAAAATTTCCATGTGTGCGGGAGAATCTGGTTAAGGAATACGGTATATGCTTAGGTTTATATGACATTAAATACACCTTTGTAACTGGAGGGTTATTGATTTTTGTAATAATAGTTACTTTAAAACATGCTTGGAATGATGATAAACAACACTTTCAGTTAGCGTGGTTAACAGACCAAGTATTTTTTTAGACTAGCTGCTTTTTCTAGTTAAAGCTGGCTAGTCCTTTAGCTGGGAAATTTATTGTGGTTCTTTTTCTTTTCCCCAGAAAAGCTACAGTGCCAAAGTAAGAGCTGGTTCTGGTTTGTTGAAATTTTAACCTAAGGGTTTTACAGAGAAGGTTGGTATTTCTGCTAAGTTTGTTTGAGCCTACCTCTAAAATCTAAAAAGTATAATTAAGATCCAGGAAAGAGGAATATATTACATCATCTGTTAGTGCATGGTATAAAAATTGGGTACAACTGTGAAGTTTACCGAAAGGAGTGAAAAATGACAAACCAAACCAGGTTTTAGTGTCCTTTCATGTTTATCATAATTAATATTCTACATATTGTATTTGCTCTTCTATTTCCTTTACCATGTTCTGCTGGTTAAGGTTTATAGTCAGCTTGCACTGTATGAGACACACAGACTGCCTTCACATATAAGGGTTTTTTTCACTATGTGTATTATCTACACCAATAAAACAAAACCTGCTTAATAGTAACATGGGTGGTATTCTCCTCTATAGCATGAGCAGCATAATTAATGAGCATGCTACAGGGTACTAAGCCCGCTTAGAACATTTTTTAATCAGCTCAGGATGGATACCAATAAGGTGGTTTTTTGTTCTGGTATACAAAACTGTAATTAAAAAAAAAAACCCAAGAAGCTTTCTGAAGGTGCAGTCAATGTAGAAATTAAGTCCTGGGACTGAGCTATGGACAGTGCTCCCCTTCCATGTGGAACAGATTCCCCATGCTAGAAGAATCAGTTGGATTTAGATGATGAACAGTTTTCTTTCCTCAGCAGTGGTTTGAAATAGCAGTTGTTTAAAGTAGGAGCTTGAAAACAAGACTACATTATTTAATTTTGTTATGAAAAGTCTTTTGGAGCACAGTTCATACGTTTAGGAGTTCTGTAAATGTTCCTGTCACTTGTCTGGAATGTTAAGTATTGCAACAGTTACACATTGCTCACAGCAGTTGCAGCTCTAAAGTTTTCTCCGAAGAAGGAGTAGAGAAATTTAGGTGTATAGCAGCCAATTCTTGCCCAAAGCTCTGGTCTTTCCTCCCTTCAGTTTAAAAGAGAAGTAGCAGTAGGAAATGTGGCTTGAAAACAGTGGATGGAAAACGTAACTTAAAAAGGTAGAATTTCTATTTTCGTAATTCCCCAACTTGTAATGGAAAACTGTAAAAACCCTTTTGAATTTTTCAGATAGTAATAGGAAAGTCCTTCCTCTGTAAATATCTACCTGCTTCAGTTGTTCCAAAGTTGCAGCATCCATAAATCCCTGACATCTGAGTATTTTCCTCACTGCACAAGAGCAGAGCAGACATGACCCTGGCTGGTGTAGGGATCCATCCCACCTGGTGCTGAGATGTGAACAGATGCCTCAGGAAGAAAACCCAAACCCAAAGTCTTCCCTCCTGCTTTGCCTGCTTTCCCACCCTGCAATTATTTTTGGCTCAGAGGGGTTTCTGGGTCCTTTGTGCTCAGCTATTTAGCATCCATTAAGGAATTTCTCTACCTTGTGCATGTCCAACCTCCTCTTCCGCTCATGCTTTGTGCAGCCACAGCATTCTTTCAATCTTCATTAAAAATATGGCTCATTTTTCTTAATTTGAACCTGGCTCTTCATTTGTTGGTCTTTTAGTGAAGAGATGATTAACTGTGATTAGCCAGTCTCTGTCTTCCTTCTTGGTATCCTCCAAGATTTGATAGATTTTTGTTGTATTCCCTGTGAGATGTCTCATGGGAGCTATTAAACATTATATACCTTTGATCTTATTTTTGCCCCTTGCTGAAACTCTGCCAGGTCTATAGGGAATCTCTTTTTTTCAGGTGGAGAGACCAGAGCTGCATATATCAATTAAGCTGCGGGTAGATGGGTAAAAATTTGATTTGTTGGGTGAGATATTTGTATTTTATGATTTTTCCCTGTTCCTTTCTTTAATAATTCCTGGAATTGCTTTGGTGTTGGTTTGTTTGGGGTGTTTTGCCTTATTCCAAACACTGTTGGAGTAAAACCTGATAGTTTAATGAAGCTGTGAATCAAAACACTGAAGTCTTGCTGAACAATGTTGATGAGTTGAGAGCACATTTATATACGAAGCTTTTCCCCAAGAGTTAGATTGCTTTGTATTTATCTACATTTAAGTTTATTTGCTGTTTTTATTGTCCAGTTAGTCTCTTCTGTGATTCCATGCAGTTTCCTGTTATCCTTGGTATCTTAAATAACCCTCTAGCATCAGTTAACTTTCAGGTCACTAAAACTGTTGTCTTCATCTTGAGCAATAAGACAAATGTACTGCTTTGGGCTTGTGGAATCTGGTGGTTAATGGATTATGGTTTTGGAACTATTGAGTGAGAGACATCATGGTAGAGTGCCTGTGCAGCTTGTAGGCTGGAAGCTTGAGCTATGGAACTTATAAATGTAGAAAACTCTGTCTCTTCCTATGTAGCTTATTTTGTATCCACTTAGGGAAATTCTGAATCTGTGTTTCACAGGAGGTTGAAGAGGCTGTATTTCATAATCTTTTATTCACGGTTCTGCCTTTTGGGACTGTGTAAGTGACCTAAAAATGTCATTCCCTTATTATCTGGGCAAATATTGTCAGCCTAAATACATCAAATCTAAAGAACCTGTACAAATAGAGGGTGAAAGTGTACTAACTTCATTGCTCTTAGATGTGAATATTTCTGTTTTCCTCCGTAACTTGTGTATGTGAGTTTTCAAATATGCTCAGTATAGTCAGTTTTGAGGGATCAGTTGTTTCTATTTTTGTGGAACTTCTAAAAGTTAATTTGAAGATTATTTATAATTTTAATAATAATTCACAACTTTTAAACAGATAAAACTGTTTAATACCTTTTGATACCTTGTATTTTCAACCAAAAGCAAAGGACTAATTCCTCTGAGGTGCTTAACCCTCACTCACCTTAGAGCCATAGGAAACTACTTTTTTTTACTCTTTTAATTAGGCCTTACTTTTGTGACAGCAATATTGGCATAAATAGGCTTGTTAGATAATGGGTAAGATTATTTTAATCGCAGTTAGAAATCATACCCTCCCTGCTTCAGCTTTCAGGTTTCTAAAGAGTGCGTAAGAGTCACCCTGAAAGCATTGCATGTTGGCTGGGTGGATGTATCATATCAGTTTCAAGTAAAGAGCAGAGCCATGCCATTGGGCAAAACACTTTTAAATTATTATTTATGGAGTTGTATTTGCAGTTGGTATAAAATGCAGGACTGGTTTCACATGCCTCCACAGAGCAAGGAGGGCACGCTCCTGAACAAGATTCTCTTTTGTTTCCTGGACTATGTGTGCTGTGGAAAGAGAGACCTCTGGGAAAGGATACAGGTTAGAGCAAATAGTTACATTTTAGTTTAGGAATGAAGTCTTTCTATTTGATATTTTGGGCTTTGTTTTGTCATTTTTCCATCTTGATTTATTTTATAATTGATACTGTAGCGCTGGTGTTTGTCATGTGCCTGTTAATAAATTCTTTGTTTAGTAGTGTGATAGATTAATACTTTGTTTACTAGTGTGAGATGAGGAACCTCCAAAAGTCTCTCTTTTGACTACAAGATAGAGTTACAACTCTTAATGACACTGCAACTTCTTAGTGTTAAGCTTCTACTTCACTTTTTTGTTTTTCTTTTGTTTTTTAATTTATTTCTTGAGCTGGGAGGAATTTTTGTGTAAAGGGAAAGGAAACTTTCAGTAATTCCTTCTTCTCCCTAGGGTAAAATATAAACTACATCTTCATATTCTGTATTTGCTTTTTAAAACAATAGTGGAAGAATATTTTAGCTCTCATTTGAATGAGAGTGTTATTTAGTGTTTTGTGTTAATCTTTAGAAAGTTTTATTTGGCTAGCGAGCATTTTTTTTTTTCTTTATTTAAAATTAATGTTGGGCAGAGACAAGTTTATTGTTGATTCCTAATACTGTGTCTTCCTAAGGAATGTGTTTAGAAACATAAAGGTCATCTTTTTCTGCAATATTTGCCTCTTGAGAAATTGGGTGAAGTAGGGATTTTTCCACTTACAGTTCAACAATATTGATGTCTTCTGTTTTCAGTGCTGAAACCCCATCCTCCTTTCCTGGAGAAGGCAGGAGGAGAGAAATTTGCACAGAGAGGTCATAAATTCACTTTAGGAGCCTGAATAAGCAGTTGTTTTAAGAACCTGTAATGCTAATTAATGTCTTCTCCTTATTTTAAGCTAAGTGGGACTCATTTGTATCTTTTTCTCAGTTTTAAAACTATAATTACACAATCTTCTTTCAGTAAGAAAGTAACCATTTGAGTTTAGTTTGCCTGTAACAAAAACAGCACCAGCAGTACCCAAACTTCCCTGTTCTCTAAGTATCTTCGAAGTCTCTGGAAAGGTGGTTCTGCCTTTGAGTTTCAGTAAATCACAAATAGTGGTTTTCAGTGTAAAATTTATGGGTATTTTAAACTAGTGCTGAGCTGAAACAAACTGGTTATACTTAGTTACTTTTTTGAGTTTGACATAGTAACTGCATTACAAAGTGATGTAACTGTTATTGAACCAAATACCGTGGCATGTTTTCGGGAACAAAATGTGTTTCTAAAAGGTGTTTTTAGAAAAGCCCTTACGGATGAGAAACATTTGACTGCGCCCAGTCTTCTGTCACTGATAACCTCTGTGATATATTCGGTGGAGTATAAATGATTTGTACTGCAAAAGCTAATGTTAGCCTGTATTTCTCTTTGAGATTATACATCCAGTGGGTTACGTTACTGTACTACTTGCTGTAATAAATGGATCCCAAATGTATGGATCTTTTACTGTGCATGCAAAGATCATGCGTGCAGTGGGCATCTGGCATGTTGTAAGGTTTGTCAGACTTAATAAGTGTGTTCTGTAGACTTGATAAATGTGTATTGCAAGTGGCCATTGCAGGATGTCTGCATACCAGCTGAAACTAATGCTTTATCTAGATTGCCAGACAAGGTTGTCAAGCTCTGCCCAAATGTATGATAGTCATACACTAACCTTCATTGTAGCACTTTTTCTAGCTTTGTGAGCTGTCAAAAAGTTACGGTTCTGATTTGCTGGATTTGTTGCAAGACAAACTGAAGTAATTTTTAAATGCAGTCAGCTTCACAAGCTGTGCAGTGGAACTTCGTTTGTTTCTCAAGTATGCTATGGGCAACTTTTTTATGTAGTCTGTAGAACATCAAAATATTCAATAATAATGATGCCAGCTTTACTAAACAACTCTATCCTCTTTGGTCTTTTCAGTTTTAGTTTTCAACTGCATAAGATCAAAAGCACAAGTGTTGAACTCATAAACATGAAAATGGCAAGAAATGTAAGTGTGACAACTTGGCGCTACCTGTAAATATTAGCATCTGCTTCTGGAATCTAGTAGGTAGCTGTTTAAAAATTATGTGTGTATAGCAAACATATTACCTTCATGGGGCTTTTCTGGTTTGGGTTTTGGTTTTCTTAGGAGTGTCTCATCTCAATTACCTCTCAGTTATTTAATCTTCTCTGAAGGCATTCTGATTACTAGTAACCATGTGGCAGGACCAGTGCATTTTTGACATTCTGATGATGAAACAGCAACAGCAAACAAAGTTTTCTGTGTATATTCTTGCCAGCTTTCAGAGCTAAAGGGAATCTGGAAACTATAAGCAAATATTTCCAGTGTCTTAAAATGCAACTTCCTGTTGCTTCTGTAAACAGCACTTGGGGGTCTGAGGAGGCAACTGGAGTTTTACCAATTACTTCTGTACAGCTGACGTGGTGATAGGGAAGGAGGAATGTGTGTTGGTGTATGAAGTTAATTTTGTTAACTGAAAAGAATTAGTACTCCTGATCAATGTGTTTTTGTGTGACATGTCTCGTACTCAACCACCAGTCTGCTTTTTGTGCCTTTGAAAAGCTTCACTTCTTAAGAGATGGAAACAACCAGATGTGCTTCATGTTTCTAATCAGCTGCAGGATATTGGTTCAGATACACCTGATCACTTACTTCCACCCAGAATGTGTAAAACTGAAAGAGGAGTGGAAGTTTCCTCCTCTTAATCTTACATCCTGAGTCTTCTGACTCAGGGGAGGTGAAGAAAACAGCTGACAACTATCTCACTCTTACAAGAGAGAAGATTTCAGTGTGTGTAGTCTTTCTCTTAGTCTGTGCTTCAAATTATGGCTGTCAGCCTGTCTACACTTTCTTAGGTTGTCTTCCAGAATCAATTAGTAGTTCTTGTGATAACTGTGATGTTTGGATCTGCTTCAGCTGCTCCTGATTTGAGTAAAGTCAGCTTTGTTTCCTGGGATTTCCTTTATTTGCTCCTGGTTAGAGTGACAGTATAGTATTGACAATTGTCTGCTCTTTAAGAAGTAAAGATACTGCAGTGTCCTGACTGTGGACCTTAGAACGTGGCAGGTTACGTACGGTTTCTTGTTAGGGATAATTCTTGGAATCATATGACTAGTACTAAATTCTATGAAATGCCATGTGTTTAATAATGTGATTTTTTAATAATAAATGGTTTCAGGAAATCTAAAATGTTTAGTTTTTATAAATTACTCTTTTCTTTGCAGCTGCTGTTTCTCTCTCAGAACTTCAGTTACCAAGCTGGCAGTAATCTCTTCTCAGATCCAGTGTTGCTGGTAGTCAAGCTGTTGCCTGAATACTCCCACAGTATTTGCCTTCCCACAGTCAGAAATAAAGAACATTGCTGCCCTAATAACCCTTTCTTTTGCTAGCTAACAAGTAAACTCAGCAACATGGGTCACTTATAAAATATCCTCAGTTCCATTTGTGGAAAGAGAACTGTGAAAAAAAGTATTATAATTCGGAGTGGAGCTGTAGGAAGTCCTTGGTTCTTGATAAAAATTCCTTTTTAAAAGTAAAACTCATTGGTCAGTCACATGCATTCCGTTTAGCTCTAATTTGTGGTCGTCACTGTTCTGGACTTCTGGTCTTAAATAGAGCATTATGAAAAAAAGGCACTGCTTTTCATTTGTATTTTATATATAAAATGTCTTTCTGCTTGTAGATTTGTTTGTAAATGCATCATAAACAGACAGCCCAGAATGAAGAAAGCAAGCAGGAGTGTTGGCTCAGTGCCCAAAGTGCCTGGAGTAAATAAAACTCAAACAACTGACAAAGCCAAACCAGAAAACGGCTCCTCAGTGTCTGCAGTAACAAAACTCTCTAAAACCGGGACATCAGCATCTCTTTTGAAGGTAAGAACCAATAGAACGGTCTGATTATTTATATTTTTTACAATAAAGCTTTAGAAAGAGTAGAATTTTAAGGTGTATCTTTAATGCAGCTTAGACTAGAGATATGCTCTGTGGGTAACTGAAGGGAATTTGAGTAGTTACACAGCACTGGCCAGGGTGGTAGGATTTCGAGGGGCATTCAAGCTGTAGTTTTCATATTGCAGCGTGTGATGTGATGGAAAGCAATATACTTTGCACAACCTGGCTGTTCTGCAAAAGGAGCAGAGTGAAAGTTGCATTTTGATGAACGTTTTTAGTAATGTATGTGTTATGCTTGAATGGTGTGTCAGTGACTAACGGGATTTGATAAGAGTTATTGATTCTGAAACAAGAACTAATGAGGTATCTAACATAAGAAACTTTTTGGTATCAGTGATCCGTGTTAGGTCAGTGCAGCTGCATTCTTCTAGCTGGTTTGGCCTTTGCTTTCTATGAAGTACTGCTTGAGCTGAATTTTCACAAGTTGATTCTTGCTCCTAGAACAAGTTCAAAGGTAGAGGTTTTCTCTTATTAGCAAAACAAGACAGTAACCTTGGAAGGATATGGTTTTCAGCAACAAGAAAAATAAGACATAGTGAGGTGTGGTAGTGTGGAGTTTTCACCTGGGAGCAAACACATCTGAGTTGGATGGATGGATGGTGTGAGCCTGGGCTGCCTCCCTCTCCTGGCCTGGAAACATGGCTGTACCCACCTCCTTTTGCCTTTCTGCAGCTCAGTATGCAGAACTGTAGCACAGCTCTGCCCTGGAGCAGATGAACAGAACAAGGAAAAGGGCTGGTGTCTGCAACTGGAACCTGAACCACTGTCACCTCCATTAAGCCAGAGAGGCTATTTAAATGACTGACAAATAAAGACCTAAAATTAAAGAGGTGGTAAAGGCTGAGGTCTTTCTGTAATAGCTGCGCAGGATTAGTGAAATCAAAAGGTGTGTTCTCTTTCTCACTTTTCTTCTTGCCTTTTTTTTTTTTTTTTTTTTTTTTTTTTTTTTTTTGTGG
>JAVHNF010062995.1:0-11651 GCA_034783455.1 Micropsitta finschii
CAACATAAATACATTAACGCATAGGATATCTGTATGTGGAGCTAAACACTGAGTCATCAAAATTCTAAGTTGCTTTTCTGCAAGTTTTGTAAGATGCACTGGAATTATGATATTTTGTGTACAGAAGATGAAGTTCTTAGCAGAAGACTGACTTCATATTTCTCAATTCTAGAAATATTCCTTAGGGTGTGTAATATGTACATAAAAATTACAGTCTTGCCTTCTCATTCAGGATTTCTGCTATGATTCACAGTAAGTGTTACGTATTTAGAGATATTTACACCCTTGGTTGGGTCTCTACCACAATTTAAATCCTGTTTAAACAGCAACAGCAAAAATGTGACATTGTGTTCAACTTGCAACATACTTCCTTTGGAACAGTACAGTTCCGGGTTTTTTTTGCTGACTCTACTAGGGATAAAACTATTCCAGAACTAGCTGGGATTATTTTTTCAGTAGGAAGAAACTTTTTCCACTGCCAAAGAGGAAGTGGACACATGGGTGGTGCCAGTTGTACCCTATCCACTAACTGCAATGCGGACCACAGGCAATTTAAATTTATTTTTTTTTTCTCCCCAGTTAAATTTATACAAAGTCCTCAGGCACAGTCCCAGCTCCACTGCCTTTCCTTCCCCTGCCCCCAAGAGGTCCCAGCAGCATATACAAGAAAAATAGGAGTTTACAGTAAAGTACTGTAATGTACAAAACTATTTAGGTGAGACACTTAAAAGACCATATTTTAGGTTATCTTAAAATAAGAAAAAAAAAAAAAGGCAGGGAAGGAGGAAATAGATGGGCTTCACTTACGTTTCTCTTGCAATGATTCTCTTGCCAATAGCAGCCTGAATGGCTATTTCAAACAACTGTCTAGGTATAGCATCTTTTAAACGTTCGCACAAGAGCTTACCAGTAGCATATGCCTTATCACTGAAAAAGAAAGTAACCGGTGTTTTCAGAAAGTCATACAACCCTCAAAATATACCCACAGACCAAACTGATAAAAGGATTTGAGTAGAGGTTTTCCTCTTTTTAACTGAAAAGATAAAGCTGATCAGATCATAATTTTACATCTCATGAGTGGTCACCATATATCACCTGCTTCATACAAACAGGTGATAGGACTATATTAATAGAAGTTCTTCAAATAAATTTAAAATATTTACAATAAACACTCAGGTTACACCTAAATTACACAAACCATTAACACCTGCATTACTACAAAAATATTGTATTTAGCGCTCAAATTGACAAAGGGAAGTAGAATTTTTAATTATGGTATGTATTCCCTTATTTTTCTATTACAAAATGCCCCTCTTTTTCAGATCATTTCCAAAAGTGGCAATGTGGCAAAATCTTGTTTTCATTTGTATTTGTCATCTAACAGTAATACATATATAAGTCAGTCATTTAGAATCATTTAGCTTGGAAAATACCCTTAAGATCAGTGAGTCCTATTAACATGCAATGAAAACACTCTAAATTAATTAGAAGTCTTTATTTATTTGGAATGGAGAATCCAGTAAACCTACCTGTGTATGATAGTTGCCAGTTCTTCAACTGGATTTCCATTTAGAAGAATATCCATTTTGATGAGGTCTGCTGCCTGGTATCCTGCATCTTCATAATCAAAACTAAATGAAAACAGTTTAAAAGTTGGTGAAGATTTTGTAAAAATTATATTCTGCATTCTTTTTTTCCATGAATTTTAAGTTAAAGACACATTTCTTAATAAAACACTTGAACTTTTTAATAAAATAGAAGCAGTTTTTAATAGTCCCTTAGTATGTCTCCTTTATGCAAGACTGGACTAGCAATTTACTGCAAATAGATCTCATCTCCAATGCAACAGAAGACATCATCCACTCTTCCAGCCTACTGAGCAAGGTAAATGAATTTAAAATTCTAAATGCTTAATGCTATCACTTCAAGAGTATATTCAAATACTTATTTTCTATCAGCTGGAAACTCTTCAACACAGCTTTTGAACAGTATATATCCTTCATGTCAGAGAAATCAAACACTAACACCCTGGATTGTTTTCTTTTCATCCTCTTATTTCAGAGATTATTTATATGACCCCAATTATCATTCTCTCTGACAACTAAGGTTTTTTCTTCATTTCCAAATCATATTTGTCCTTTGGTAGGTATGGGCCTTGCTATCTGTGTATCAGTTTGCAAAAATTCTTAAAATGTAGGAGATGTGTATCTTATATATCTGCATCTTGTATGGAAGTATAAATGTGAAGAATGCCAGTACCACTGATTTGGCCAGATCTGAAATACCAGAACAGAGGGGAAAAAGAAAATCCTTTGAGAGTATTTGAGAGTACTTCTACCTTAATAGGTTTAATAAACCATAGTTGTGTAAATGTAACAGAGGTATGATTATTGAAAGCATTAAATACAGTAACAAAATTAGGGAGTCAGGAAATAGAAAATTGAGAAGTAACACAATGCAACACTGTCACACCCGAATCAAAGGAAAAACAGCACAATTCTACCCATGAGACAGCTTCCTGATAAACAGGTTGGTTTTCACTTCGTTGGACAGCTAGATCCCGAAAGAAAATTCAAGATCTTCTTTCTCCCGTTTCTTCTACCTGTCCTTGACTCTCCACTTTTGCTTATACTTCTACTGCAAACAGGTATCTAAACTTGGGCAAAACGCATCTTTCCTCTCGTTTTTACACAAACTCAAACGAAATTCAGTCTTGGCAAAAAAAAAAGTTTTATTCTTATAAAATGAATCATGTAATTAGGTATACCAGTTCCTGTCAAAATGCATCTTACTAACCACATCTCTTCACACCACGTTTGTAAGAGCCTCCTGTGGCATAAAGCCATGGAAGCATAATGCCATGCAACACTTTCCTTCCATTAAACTCACAAGGCCCTTCACACACAGATGAGCATTGTTCTAGCCTTTGAATTCCCAGAATCTACCCACCACAGAAGATTCTGTCTCAAAATACAGATGACTTACTTTATTCCTGTAATAAAAGCATGTAAGTAAAGTAAGTGTTGTTTATTTTAAATACAGCAGGTTGGTTGGTTTTACTGGCTTTAAAGAATCAGTATTCTCTTCCAAGAGATAATGAATACAGTCAGAAGTACAGTTTCAGTGATTCCTCTGATAGAAAATGCTCATTGTCACTTCAAGACAAGTAAGAACCATCCAGATCTTACTCATGTGAGTGCCCCTCTAGAGGACATGCTTGAAAAATACATGCATCACTAAAGAAAATTATTATTGGGTAGTGATGCACTTTCAGTGTTTCTCAGACTTACTTCCATACATTTTCACAGTGAATCTAATCCATTAAGGGTGAAGCTAGACTAGATGTGCAGCACCACAATATTCTTCACTTGTGCTTTTCCATATATTCTTCTCATATCTTTTCTCATTCCCTCCCTCAGGATCCAGGGTGGGGGGTGAAGAAGAGGGGGGAACAGAGGGAGGTAGTTACCTTGCATAACCAGAAGACAGAGACTTAAGAGCATCATAAAAATCCAACACAATTTCATTCAGTGGAAAGAGGTATTTTAGCATAACCCTGTGTTCATCAATGTACAACATATCCTTCTGGACTGCCCTACAATCCTAGACAAATAAAAATCGTTTCAGTTCCCCTTGACCAAAATTTGCACAAATAAATACAAATACAAAGCAATTAAAATAAACAACTATTCAGTTACACAAGGGAACTCCAGTCCTTCAAGCCCAAAAGTAACTTTCTTAATGGTAGTTTGCTAAAGTCCTAGAACAAACTGCAGCACCATAATAAATTAAGTGCTTGTAGCTTAACTGGACATATGACAAGTCTATCCTCTCCAAAAGTTGAATTTCTGAAAATATTAACAGCCTCTGTTTACTGCTGCCTTTTAAACGTATGTCCACAAAATCTCACTGAAATTAGATTTCACACACACTGGAGTATTACACAATAGGACTTGCAGGCTCATCTTTCCTGCCAGGAATTCTTTTTAATAGATCTTTCAAAAGCATTTAGTAATTACTGTACTATTATCCAGCATCTAGTGTCTTCACTTTAAGTATGACACAAAAAACATAAAATGCAAATGACAAAACTAAAACTATATACCAACCTGACACAAAACAATTATTTTCCCAATATATTCCTGAGGTGTTATAATAGTACCAAGAACAGTTGGCTCCAAATATTCTGATACTGAGATTTTATCAGGAAACTGAGCAGGGTTGATAATAGTAATCTCTGCTTTACCATGCTCCTGGAAACAAAAACACATACTGTGATTTTACAAATAAGTTAACTGAATAGCAAAGGAGACAAATAGGGAAAAGTGCTAAAAAATATTTCGCTAGCTTGGAAACACTTGTGGATTATGTAACCCAAACTTATACCAAGACAATTTTAGGAGAGATTTCTACACCACATATAGAAGTCCTTGATCAACATATCATTAAATATTATACAGAAGATTACAGGAGTGACTTTTCATTTGGGAAATGCTTGGGGGTTTTAGGCATTTTATTCAATGAATTTTAAATAGAAGAAGTGCTTAGCACTGGGACTACAACCTAGAATTATCCATAGAAATAAAGCCTTTCTGACCATCTTTCCAGCTTTCTCTTGCCTAGGATCTTCTTTCTCTTGCAAGGATCTTCTTACTCCATCCTGGTTCCGTAACGTATAAAGCACAGGTTCAAGAAAAGTCCTGCTCTAAATATTCTGGAGTTTGGTGGAGGGAACAATTCTCCAAGTACAACTTTGGGTTCAGGCTCCGTTACAGGCTTAAGTGCACTTAACAATTAAGTTTTTTATTCCTGTGTGAGTGCTTTAATGACCTATTCTTTCCAGTTCGTCATCCTGATAATGGGCTGGAGTTATCCTTCCAAAGTAAGAATAAAAGGAAGGTCATGTTTCTTACTGTGTACATACAATCTCCCCACCAAAGCAAGGGATTATACTGCTTCCACAGACATGCACCTACTTCCAGTACCACCTGAAAATAATCCCACATCAGCAATCCAGAATCATTTGTGCACCAAAGGTGTTAACTGCTTCATTCATAGCTGCTACACTGCCTAAGCAAGAAACCAAAATAACCTGAGAGAAAAAGGGTCTATGCATTACAGCTTCCAAGTACAGCAACCTTTCACATATGACCTGTTACTGATTTACAGATTTTATGTAGTGTTTAAAAGTACATGTTGGATAATGAGCCAGTCCTATTTGTAGCCTCCTCTGTCAGCTGGTGCTCATAAGCCCTTATCTCTCTGTCTCTCTTAAACTCAAAACACAGTGATTTTATTTGTACCCAGTTTAGTGAAGTTTGCAGATGCCTGTTCACTGTAATCAGAAACTGACTTCTTTTCACCAGCCCCTGCAAGTCTACAGTAGCATTATAAGCTGTTCCTAAAAATACTGTTTTCTGACAGGTAAAGCCTTAAAGATTATTCCATCTGCTTTAAACTCAGCCCAGTCAGTATGCACTTAGAATAATACAGCAAGAAATGTGTCCTATGTTCCCATTTTCAAGGGCAGATGTAAGACATAAAAAGAGAATGCTTGAAGTGGAAGGAGGAAGGAAAGTTAGCATTCTTAAAAACAAACAAACAAAAACCCGAACATTCATTTCCATTAAAAAAATCCCTTTTAAGTTAAATACTGGTGTTTCTATGTTTACCATAAAATGAAGTACTAGCCTACATTTAGGGGGGAAAAAAAAAAAAAAAAAGGTGTAAATGTTTACTACAGGAAGCTTTTAAGCTGCTCTTTACACAAAGCTGTAATAAATTTAGCATACCTTTATCAACTTTGCTGAGGAAAGAATAGCTTTATATGGAACCGTAGGTGCAGTCAAAATAACAGACATGTTATACTCTTGCTCCAAACGCTGATTAAAGACTTCCATATGTAAAAGACCAAGGAAACCCAACCTGGAAAAAATTATCCTGTTGGTAAAAGTATTTGTATATCCTCTGGAATGTTACAGTGGTTTGTTTTGTCTGCAGGGTTTTTTTAACCTCCAGCTTGTTTACATTACTAGCCTGGCAGTATCAGGCACAGCAAACAACCTCCAAATGATCCCACCATTCAATTGTATGAGTCTTGGAAAACAAAAACTATCAAACACAACAAATTTCACACTTTGCACAAATAATGCAAGAAAATCAAATGCTTTAGATATTTACCTATAATGAATTTGAATTAAAGCTGCTATTCTTTAATTCATTTTAGTTCTACCTTCAGTTGATTTAAACCTCCATTCTCAATTTAAGAACAGTTCCAAGCATGAAAGCAGTATAAACACCTAAC
Source organism: Micropsitta finschii (assembly GCA_034783455.1). Classification (NCBI taxonomy): domain Eukaryota; kingdom Metazoa; phylum Chordata; class Aves; order Psittaciformes; family Psittacidae; genus Micropsitta; species Micropsitta finschii. The sequence continues at coordinate 6,305 of JAVHNF010062995.1, forward strand.
CTCCATCCAGCTCCTAAGGCAAGGCTACTGTCACGATGAATAGTTACACTGGAGTCATTCAATGTCAGCTTTTCCAAAGCACTTTTGAGATTATTATATTCTGTTTGATCTACAGGATACATTCCTGTCAAAACATATCAGGTAGAAGTGATGTGATAGAGAGCTTTATTTTTGTGTGTACGTACCTTTCAAATATGCATCTTACAGTGAACACAGTAATAAAATCAGGACTAGCTCACTTTCTGTTCCAACTGTTTTTAAATGTGAAAAACAACAATTTTTTTTTTAATTAGTTAAAATGCAATAATGTTTTAGATTACCTCACGATTAACATTCAAACCATAATGGTATGGCCACTGTATTCATCTAATCCTTCACAGTTGTGTAAAATGCACAGTTGAGTATAATATTGTTTTGCAGGGATGCAGTGTAAACATACAGTTTAAGCATAACTCAATAAGCGGACTGATGTTGCTTCAAAGGTAAGAGTAAATAAAAAAAAAAAAAAAGAAAAAATGCCATTTCAAAGTTGCAAATGTTGTGGGCTTTTTTTTAAATTAATGAAGCTAGCTGTGCAATTACTGCCTGGAATAGGTTCTACTGCGTCACTTTTCACATCACCATGTGTTCAGAAAGTGTAGATTACTTTACACCAAGCAGCAACACACCTGTACACCAAAATATTATTTACAGGATTACCCTTCTCTACATTCACTGACAGGTGGCCTAATCTCCGTGAGACAGTTCAAATGAGTTTTGCACATTCCTTCACAAGTCCAGGAAGTGTTCTGTAGAATTTGTTTCTTTCTAAAGCCATCCTCTATAGCATTTGTAGTGGTTACTGAAGCTCGTGGCAACAGTTCCTCAGAACTATTCAAGCTTAAGAAGTCAAATACTTTACAGAATCATTCTCAGTATTAGCTTTGGCAGTTTATCATGTTTAACAAAAACAAAATAGCTGCTAAGTTTTAAAAGATTAAAATCCTAATTATTGCGGACACCTGATTATCAAGATGAAGAATTCCCAAAAATGTACTTTTTTTTTTTTAAGTCGCAACATTTCTTTTCCAGCTTATCAAGAGTTTACTGGCATTAAAAGCAATAATCACTACTAAAAATACATGTTAGACTTGTATTCATGTAAAACCGGTCTACAACTATTATTGATACTGTTAAATCACAGGGAAAATTACACAAAGCTATGACGTGCCTCTGTAGCTTAACTTTAGCTAAATTTCTATTTAATTTCTTAGCTAAAATTTTATTCCTCACAGCTCTAAATAGTCACATATATTCTTTTAAACGCTCTAATGGCTCTCTTACTTTTGTTACTGTGAAAAAAGTAATTCCACTTAATCTCAGTTTACTTCTTACCTGCAAAAACCATTGGTTTCGCTGACTTAAAGCCAGGCAAAGGCTCCACTGGTTGTTTATACAAAAACAGTGTGTCTCCTATTTGGGCTTCTGTTACTTCTTTCATTCCAGCAATCACATAGCCCACCTGTCCCGCATATCTAAATAAAATTGGTGTTATATGGACATGTTTCTTGGCATTATTAGTATTTCCACTATTTTTCCTACTTGACTTAGCCCAGCCAGAAATTTTAATAAATTACCCCCATAAAAGCCCATACACAGTCCAGAAGCCAGAGTTAAGCAATTTCTCCTCTGAGTTGTGAACTTTCTCAAGTAGCTCTGTTTCGGTTAAACAGCACATTTGTAGCTCTAGATTTTTAATTCTGTGTTACTCCCAGTTTAAAAGCTGGAGCTAGAAACTTCTCAAGGATCTAAGTACTGAGTACATGCTGAGTACTGTTTGCACAGCATGAAGGTATTCTCTCTTTCTCACTCCACCCCTCACAGCAAATAGGGTAGGGGTGGGCAAGAAACTGGGATATGACACAGCCAGGACAGCAGACTCAAACTGACCAAAGAGATATTCCAGGCCATGTAACATCAGTGTAGTTTTCCCAAGGTACCTGTTACTTGCAGTATAGCAGGGCATTAGCCTGCCTGTAGGAGGTGGTGAGTTACTGACTGCCTTTGCATCACTTGTTTTTATCTTCTTTTTCATTCACTTATTAAACTGTCTTTATCTCAACCCACGAGTCTCTCCTCACTTTTGCTCCTCCTCCAACTCTCTTCCCCATCCCACTTGGGTTGGGGGAGTAAGCAAATGGCTGGCTGGGAGATTAGTTGGGTTCAATCCACCAGACACAGTAACATAGGTTCACGGAGAATCTCCCAAGAAAGTCATTAACACATACTTGGATGCAAACGGATAAAACTTCTCCACTAATTCTAAGTACCTGTTTTAATTCCCACTGCTGCCATGAGAAGCCAACTTCTGGAACCTGTTGTATTCATGGATTTTAAGTTTTTCACCCTCAAAATATGCTGCAGCAATAACTAAGATAGAGCCCCATTCCCTTCCACTCTCAGACAAGGTAGTTCCTAGAAATAAACTGGACAACTGAATAAGAGTATCAAATGCAAAGTCTTAAAAAAGCCTAGCTGCCCAGGTATTCCATGTACTATAGATGACAGAATGGCTTCTTCTCCCTAGAACTGTCCAAAACACAGTCCCCAAAATTTCTGCCTCAGAATGCATTAATTACAAGTAAGCATAAAAAAAAACAAAACAACAAACAACACAAAACAAAGCCCACCACCAAAGAACTAAAATCCCAGACATCTCCCAGCCACTCAAAGCAAAAAAAATCAACCAGAAATGCAGAATTTTATGTCTTAGACCAATTTATGATTTGTTCCACACTAAAAAATTTTTACTTACAGCTTATGTGTTGGCTGTTCATTTGGAGTCAGAATTCCAACTTCATTAACTTCGTATCTCTTCTTTGTGTGTGCAGACACAATTTTATGCCCTTTCTGAATCTCCCCACCAAAGAGTGCAATGTTAGCTATAACACCTCGGTAGTGGTCAAAAGTGGAGTCAAATACTAAGGCTTTCAAAGGATCAGCAGTATTACAATGGGGTCTGTCACAAAAAGAGAAAAATATAAACCCATATATTACATATTGTGTTTTTAAAACACTGAATGAGCAAGCACTCCCACCTCAAAAAAATTTTATAGCATCATAGAATACCAAGTTGGAAGGGTCCTCAAGGATCATCCGGTCCAATCTTTCTGGGAAAATGCAGTCTAGACAAGATGGCCCAGCCCCCTGTCCGGCTGAACCTTAGAAGTGTCCAGTGTCGGGGAATCGACCACTTTTCCTGAGGAGATTATTCCACTGGCTGATTGTTCTCATTGTGAAAAACCTTCCTTTTGTGTCCAATTGGAAACTCCCTGGGAGTAACTTGTACTGCACTGTAAGCCTGGGCTGCACTCTTGGATTATGTTTTATCTGCTGCAAGTCCTTAGACTTGTCCTTGTTGAGCTTCATGAGGTTCTTGTTATCCACATCTTCCTGGAGGGTGGCTCTCCCTTCCAAAGTGTTCACTCCCCCACTCAGTTTGTTATCATCAGCAAACTTGGTCAGAGTACAGTTGATCACATCTTCCTAATAATTTATGAATATACTACACAGAACAGAACCTGAATGAATAACCACAAACATTAATTCCCAAATGCTATCACAAACATTCATCCTATTTCTGTTTACTTCTGCTTCTCAATCACAAGCTCTCAAACATTATAATACATAATGTTCCCTCTTATTCAAGATAGGCTGAATATATGGTAAATGAAAACACCTTTTTTTTCAATATTTAGCAGTAGGCCAGTAGTTCAAGTCTCATTCTCTGAGAATACCCATTTTACTTACGTATTTTAGAATAAGACATACCTGAATGTATTTATCTATAAAATCCATATAATTTATCTGCGCAATGATACAACATACTGAAATAGTGTATTTCATTACATTCAAATCTCTTTGAAAAGGATGCCGCCTATGATTCAGGCTGTATACCCAGTGGCTTACTGGTGCTCGCTACACGTGGCATAAACCCTCTTTTCTCAAACATACTAGTTTGAAGTTATGACTAAGAGTTATTATAAAATGAAGACACTGGTGTACAGTCTGCAGAATCTGACTAACTTCCTTTCTTCTTTCTGGGAAACTAGAACGAAAATGACACACTATGAATATCTTCTATCTCCCTATACAAGCAGTCTTCTTCGTGTGATTCCATTTTAACAAAGTGGCACATATATTTTGCAACTTCGTTTTGGCTCTGAACACTTGTTTGAAAATTGCTATTTACAAATTCAGAGAATAATTTATTTCCTGCTTCATTCAATGACCAAGGAAAAAAATTTATTTAATTAACACTAACATAAGGCTTTTATCAAATTGCATTTTAATTGTTCTGTTTTGAAGAACATTACCTCTGCTGCAATATTTCCCAGAGTGTCAAGCCCCAACTGCCGTAGAGAAATAAAGTGACTGTGAGCAGAGAGTAGCAGGAACCGAAGACAAGTACGATTAGCTGCCAGAAGTTTAACATTTCCCTCTTCAAAAGAAAGATTACGTAAAATCACTGCGATCTGAAGTACCCGCTGCCCTTCAATATCATTAATGCCCAATTTGCGAGGTGGATGAAATAAGGATTCCCAAATCCATTCTTCTGATGGAATATCTACAAAGTAAACAAATAAGTTTTAGTACTTCTTTTGCTATATTTACCAACAGTATGTATTAAGATTAGTTAAGATGTCTCACCTTGAGATTTGCTTCTGTCAGAAATTAGATCACGAACTTCTATATCTTCAACAATATCCTTCCAAAACTGAAGAAAGAATTAGAAATACACTTAATTTCTAGGGAATTGTGTTTCTTTAAATATTATTTGATTTCTATTATGTTAAAATATTGAAAAATATGGGAAGTACTGTCCTTTTAAAATTTCCTAGTGTCTTGATTCATCTTAATAATAACAGCATTTTTCACTCATAGAATGGTATGTGAGATGTTCAGTAGTTTACGTTACGAAACTCCCCTTTTATCACCAGACGTACATGTTCATGATCAACCAACGCTATCACACGAGTACTTTGCTGAAGCACATATTGAAACTCTATGGATACTTTTTCACAATTAGAAATACAGCAATTTTAAGTGGGGAAAAAAGTACAGTTTATCCTCCTTGACCTCCTATTAACAATGAACTCCTACAGCAGAAGGTAGTGACTCCTCTCAGTTTCAGCAGATCTTAAGACTCCTACTAGAAGTACAACATATTCCTATCTGGAGAGACTTTTTAAAGCTTCTGCTAAGTTGTCCACATCATCATAAATCAGAAAAGAGAGAAACAACAACTACCATCACCAAAGACCTTTATATACATATATAAGCAAAACAGTGCTTTAGCAGACTGGAA
>JAVHNF010063000.1:0-16652 GCA_034783455.1 Micropsitta finschii
AGCCATTTAGAGCCTTTAGATGTTCTGTTTTGCCATGCTGTTAGCCTCTGTATGTGTGTCTGCATGCATATGACTAGGCATCAGATAACCATGAAAAGTCAATACTGTACTAATTCTGAGTATGTGTGCAAGAGGCTAAGGGGACACCAGATTTCCGTCCTCAAATCCTCCATGCCTGATTGTGACAAGCTTGCCAGGGCTTGGTTCTCTTTCCCTGCTATGACATGGTCAGAGTCAAGTATTTTTACTTCTTCTCATTCTTTTTGCTCTGGAAATAAAGGTAAAACCTGGTGTATATGTATATATATATATGTATATATATATATATATGGTGTATATGTATATATAAGCACATTCTGTTTCCTTTTGTAACAGGTGATGCCATCCATCTTAGGTAATCATGTTATTGATATAACCAACATGTTATGAAGTGCCAATTTTCTTAAAGAGAAAATAGCCAAAGTGCCAGTGAGAGTTTTCAAACCAGAAGAAAGCTCCATGCTGTCTTGTTTCACTCAGTTTCTAATTGGCCGTGAAATACAACACAAAACCACCTGCATTGCACTATAATGTCACAATGCAAGCTAAGCATTTGCAAATTGGAGACAACATGCCTAGCTAGAGAAATTATCTTTTGTTAATAACAACGAATGGCATGCTTCCTCCTCCTGAAAAGCCTTTTCTTCTAGAAGCCACTTTCCTGTGTCATTAGCCTTTAGTCTAAAATTAATGTAGTTATAATGGATTTTGCTCAATATCAGAGCATTCATCAGAAACTTGAATAGTGACTATATTGTAGTCTCATTCCGCCTGTGTTCAAGAGTGCCAGAGCTGTGCATGCACATAGAAACATAATGTAAAAATATCTTGTTCTGTGTGGATTTAAGCCTCAGGGAGACTCACAATATCAATGATTAGTGAAAGAGGAAAAATCCCAACTGATAACAGGCTATAGAAATACATAGCTGGACTGTGTGTGCATGTAACACAATATGTCAGACAAGGACTTGTTAGCAAAGCATGCATATTATTACGTTACATTCAAACAGGTTTTGATGTACTAGCCACTTATTTCTGTGCCTTTTAAGACTCCTGGGGTGCAGTTGAGAAATGATTCAGTTAATGCCAGACCTGGAGAAGTGCTAAAGTACCTTTTAGCACTGAAGTTAAGTCACGCTGCTAGTGCATGCGCTGGCCAGCTGCCAGGGGGTGGCCTGCTCTTTCTCACCCATGCTTTCCCAGAGGTGCCCCCAGCCTTGTCTGCTGGGCTCCGCTGTGTCCTGCAGTGGGTCTGTTGGAGTGTCTGCACCCAGCTGCCTGGAGCAGCCCTTGGCCTTTTCTCCCAGAGGCGTCCCTGCAGCTAAAAGCTTGCCACACACACCCAATACACTTGTTGCTGTGAGATGAAGCCTCTGTTTCTTCTGGACAAACTTCCCAATTGTTTGCACTGAAGGGATAGGTTTTCAAGTGTGGATCACTATCACATGTCTTGGTGAGAATGTTTTTTGCTCTTATGAAGCTTGTTACAGCAAAGGTCTCCAGGTGAGCTTTTTAATGTACAGTTAATCCCCAAACACTAGAAAGAAACAATGCAGTAGAATGTTAAAGTTTTAAATCTTGGTACTATGTACAGTTAATGAAACAAAGCTTTAATGAGATAAATGCTTTAATTTTAAAATATACCTTTTTTTCCCTTCTACTTTCCCTAGAGCTGTAACTGAGAGTATAAACCAGCTCATCACGCTGTGCACCCAGCAAGCTCCTGGGCAGAAGGAATGTGATAATGCTCTCAGAGAACTGGAGGTATTACTACATTTCACAAGTTCTGTAGCATCTAGGACTTCAGGAAACACTTGCCTGAGAAGGACAGTTAGTGAGAAGAGTCTGGGTGTATGGAACTAGATGAATTTCAAAGGGAAACTGAGGCAAAGCCTCATAGTCCTGAACCCAGACGGGAGGCTCACATCAATGTGACCTGAGGAACCTACCAAACTGTGGGGAAAGCTGTATTAGCTTTCAGTTTCTCCTTACAGTTATTAAGTTCTTACTTTTTCCTTTTATTTCTCCAATTCATTGCCTGGTTTTCAGGCTCTGTCAATAATCAGAGTTTCTTTCATTATTTCAGACAGTTAAGGGAATGCTGGATAACCCCAATGAACCTGTGAGCGACCTCTCATATTTTGACTGTATCGAAGGTGTAATGGAAAACTCAAAGGTAATTTCTTTTTCCCACCCCTGTGACAATTGTGAAGTGCGTTTTGATAATCTGAAGATTCCACGTGCATATCAAGCATATTAGAAACACAACACGGTGTTTATAGCTGCAGTGTATGCTGAATCCCTTGATAAAACTCCCCCTGAAATAGGTCTCTTACAGGTAAATTTAGGTTTTGGTCACTTAAAAGGCATATTGTTGTGATAAGAAGTTGTTAATGAAGTGAATTCTATGCAATACTGTTAAAGTTTCCTTGTTCTTCCTTCCTCCCCTCTGCATTAGACAGCATGTCATAGTTTCATGATATGCTATGATAGCAACTGCAGCTATGATAGTACAGCCCAAAGCACAAATGGGAGGTGTGGCAATGAAAAGCCATTGTATTGTTCTGTGCAAAATAGCTTGGAAAAGTGTCTGAGCAGTCCAGATATGCCAGCTCATCAGACACTGTGAAATCTCAGAAGTTATTTTTAAATATACCATAGTATACATCTTCCTTTGAAGCTTTACATTTGATATTCTTATTTGATGTGTTAGAATCGTATCAGATCCTTCCTTCTCTAAAAGAAAAAGAGCAAACCTGATAGATGTTATCTTGCAGCTGATGCTCTGCTGCAGCCAGACCTTATTTGGAATTTTCAAAGAAAATCAACTGAATTCAGTGGGAGACACTGTGGGAATTAATGTGTATTCAGTGTTGATCTGCATGCCTTATCCAGCATGGCACACACAGCAATGTGCCCTATTCCACAAAGTTGTTAACTAGCTAAAATTTCTAGTATCCAAATCAGAGAGGTTTGTGGGCCAGAACTGGCTCAAGGCCAGGAATCACTTGCCTTTGAGTGACAGGGAAGCATACTGGAAAGATAACTTTGGGTTTTAATTTAACAGGTTCTTGGAGAATCAATGGCGGGCATTTCCCAGAATGCCAAAACTGGGGATCTGTTAGTCTTTGGAGAATGTGTTGGAGTTGCATCCAAGGCGCTCTGTGGCCTCACAGAGGCAGCAGCTCAGGTAAGCTACTGAAGTTCGTAAAGCAGTTTATGTTCTTGTTTTAAGCAAGCCCATGTTGTGGATGCATAATGGGAGATGCTGTTCCTTGTGGCCAAACAAATAATGACCTTGTAGTGCATGCCATGCTCTGTGTATATCAGCAGAAATTGGGCACACTGCTATATACTGCTGGAGCAGCAGAGTACAATAATGTATGTATCTTATAAGGAAGAGAATTAACATCAATAAGGAAACTTTTCTGAGGATAAAGCAAACGTTAAAGCTGCAGCATATGGAATTCATGTTTGCAACTCAAGCTCTGAACTGTTTTTTACCTCATAGCGAAGTGCACAGGACACCCACAGTTAAAATGAATGAATCAAGTTTGATTTAGTTTGTAAAAATTCATAAGGAGCACTACTAATTTCAGCCATTTAAAATGATAAGCAACCTGTTTCAGCTGTTCAGACACTCTCAGACTAACCTTAAGCTATTACAACAAATCAGAGTCTGGAACTGGTCATTGGTTTCACTGATCTCATAACTGGGTAACTAAAAGTCTCAAGAGCTGGTAAAACCTCTTCAGTGAAGGATTTGGCTGATGAGATTTATGCTCTGCATCTGCAAACCATGTCTTGATTTCCCTCCATATGGAATGTCTCAGTATGGACTTAATCTCCTTCATCCTATCTGTAATGGAAATTGATCAAGAAATTTTGGAAAATGGTTTAAGATGGTTCAGACAATTCTTCCTTGTTGAGAGGCATGAAACTTCTCTTTAACTGAGAAAGTAAGCTTGGCCATCAGACCTCTTGAGCTGCAGTGATGCCCACAACTGCAGATTTGATGGATCCTATGCTCAGCAGCAGTGCATTTGCTATGAATTGAGTTTGTGCTCAGAATTCACTACCTCCACTGTGGCTCATACAGTAAATAAATCTTGTGACGATTAAAGCTTTTTCCACCAGCTGTGCAAAAAAATAAGTGAAAAATAATGTTTCCAGGATACCAGCTGCTTAAACAGGAGACAGGTTTTATTTTGACTAAATAAATTTCACAAGTGTAAGGGCAAGTTTCCTCAGCTTCAGAGTATTATGGGGATTTAATACAAAGAAAGTGGGGATAGTACTTCATGGTATGATTTCTGGATAATCTCAGACCACCATATGCTATGACATGGCAAGCTTCTCAAAGAACCAAGATGGATTTAACATTGTTTCTTAAGATTGTTTTCTTCCTTTCTCTATTTCTAGGCTGCTTACCTGGTTGGCATCTCAGATCCAAACAGTCAGGCTGGTCAACAGGGTCTTGTTGACCCAATTCAATTTGCCAGAGCCAATCAAGCAATCCAGATGGCCTGCCAGAACTTGGTAGATCCAGCAAGCAGCCCCTCACAGGTGATTCCAGTGGACTGCAGCAAGATTGTCATTGTTAGGACACATGACTTGCTTCAGTTGTGAGCAAGCAAAAGAGTTGTGGTTTGAAGCTGTTGTGTGGCTTTGAACTGTGACTTTGCAGACTAAAGTATAGTAACTGTCATGCTCCTTTGATAATCTGTGTGCTTTGTGCCATCTGTTTTTATAGGTACTATCAGCTGCCACAATTGTGGCCAAACACACTTCTGCTTTGTGCAATGCTTGTCGTATTGCTTCATCAAAGACAGCAAATCCTGTTGCCAAGAGACACTTTGTGCAGTCTGCCAAGGAAGTTGCGAACAGCACTGCTAACCTGGTGAAAACTATCAAGGTACAAATGCTGCTTAATTGTGTTTCCTTCTTCCTTTGTGTGTTTATTTCTTTTCTTTCTTTTTTTCCTGTTGAGGCACAATTACCTTTCTCCCTCTGTGGTAAGTATGGTTTAGGAATCATTAGTTACATTTTGCACACCTCAATTGTAAAACAAGTTCAGTAGTATAACTGTGCTGTAGTCAAGATGGAAAGAATGTGGTGATATCTGCCCCATCCGGATGAGACTCCTCTGTTTGGATGTGGTTAATAGCCTTGGACCATAAGAATAATTTCCAAATAACTGAATGTGAAGGTTTTTTGTGTCATGTTGCTTGATATCTGGAGATTTGTGGAGGTATTTCTGACAGTTTTACCATATTTATAAGAGAAAAATAAAGAAACAAATAATACTGGGAACGAAACAGAAGCTGTTTGTGTTGCTGCTCTTGAATAGTCTTCTGTTAATAGTAATCTTTTGTATTCCAGATACCTTCATGCAATTTGGCAGGAGGCAGTATTTCCTCATGCTGGCAGAAATAACTGTTGTTAAGTTGCAAGGTCTCACGATTCTAAACCCCTCTGGAAGCCAGCAGCTGATCTGCTACTGGAAGTCATCTAAAATAATTATGATCTTAGGACTGGAAGGTTCTGTTATGTTACACAGAAGGTCCTTCATATTGAAATCTTTGCTATGAGATTGTCAGAAAGATCAGTTGACTCATGTGAAAATGAGAGCAATAAATGATTAGTTATAAAAATAAATCAGTTCAGAGGGAAGAACCACCTTGTTAGCCACTTCCACCCTTTCTGAGCATGAGGTGCTGAGGAACAATTAATGAGTCATATGAGTGCAGTGATAGAAAACCTTTTTTCAGTCCTGTGAAACAAGGCAGCAGTTTTAAGTTTAGGGTCAATACCAGCTAAGGAAAGAAACACACACTTTAAGGATCACATTCTTTGCATCAGCCTTGTTCATGGAGGAACTTTCCAACGTCATAAACACACAAAAGTTTAAACTAGAAGAATTAAACCATCTTCCTTCAGTTTTGCAAAGAAACCTGTTCAGACAGAACTCTATCATGATTTGATTTCCAGGCCTTGGATGGTGATTTCTCTGAAGAGAACCGCAACAAGTGCAGAATTGCTACTGCACCTTTGATAGAGGCTGTGGAAAACCTGACAGCATTTGCCTCCAATCCAGAATTTGTCAGCATACCAGCACAGATCAGCACTGAGGTAAGGCAGGATGTGGCACTTCCACCCTCACAAAGTTGAAATGTTGAATTAGTTTGTGTGTGAGGAGAGAGGAAGTGAGTGTAAAGACCTGACCCCAAAAAAAGACCTCTTCATTCCTGGGTGTTCATAGGGCGTTCGCTGTCTTTTCCTTAATCTCTGACCTGGAATTTTGCACCAGTAGGATGAAAGCAGTCAGGCTACAGCAAGCGCTGCCAGTCTGCTCTTATTGAAGTGATATACAGTGGGGGACTCCAGTAGCTGGATTATTCCATATGATAAAGCAATAAATATCCTTTTTTCCCTTAAAAGCAGTTTTAACAAATGGAACCTAATTAGATCTGAAAAGGGTGGAAAGGATGTCACTGAGGTTTTCCCTTCAAAAATGATGTGGTCATGATGACAACAAGCAGGATTTCTGGGAAGAACTTCCTATATTCTCTCCCCCATACTTTGTAACTGTGGATGTGCCTTTCTAAACTTGCAAAGTGTATCTTAAGAAAACAGTTGGACTATGATGATTGTGGCCCCAATTCCATGTTGATTATCTGTGAATGTAATAGTATGATACAAGACATTATAATGCCATTTTAATGCTGTTAATTAAACAGATTTTAGGAGCATGAAGTGTGGATGAACTCGAATAAGTACTAAAATGTTGTGTTCTTGTACCTTTTTGACCACAGGGATCACGAGCACAGGAACCAATTCTAGTTTCTGCTAAAACAATGCTGGAGAGCTCATCTTTATTGATCAAAACTGCTCGTTCTCTGGCTATCAATCCAAAAGACCCTCCTACATGGTCTGTACTAGCTGGGCATTCCCATACTGTCTCAGATTCTATCAAGAGTCTTATCACCTCTATCAGGTATGTCTTTTCTAATAACGAGATTGCAGTAATTATTGAGTAGCTGCTCATAAAGAATAATATCATATGGCCATTAGCACTGTAGTATTCTTCACTAATGTAAATGACTTATTCTGTGATGCACAGTGTCTCCCCAGTTATACTGGGTGTTTAACCATAATTGATGACTCCAGCACTCTGCAGCATAGAATGCTGTAGCAGGAAGGTGAATAATCTGTATTTTTTGTGCTAAACCTGTCTGTCCCTTTCTGAATGAAAATTTTCAAGTGTAGTTCTATTCCTAACATCTTACTACTGATTAAATCAAAATGGCATAAAAGCAGTGAAACACGGAGCGTATACAGCTTTGTTGATCTTTGATAACAGCTGTGCTGAAATAGCAAACTGCATGTCAGGACAAAGTCTCAGAAACTAACCTTGGTTAAAAGAAACCTAGGACTGAACGTAATACCTAATACTTCAGGAATTCTTTTCCCAGACAGTCAGTGGCACTGTACAGATTCATGAATGTTTTTTCCCAGTGTCTGTTGCATTTCAATGGTATCATTCATTGTGGACCACCCCAAACTCATTTCTTCTGAGGCAACAATTGTTTTTTATTGTGTAATCATTGAGAGGAGCAATGTGTGTGAATGAGAGTGTGCAGAGTACTCTGTACACATATCAGAATCCTATAGGTAGACAAAGCTAACTTTTATCCTTGTGCTGTCCTCCCATGTGATTCGTGTGTTGTCAGGTAAAGAAGTACGCTGATGTGCATTCCTGAAGAGCCTGCCTCCTCCCCACCATGCTCAGTTTACTCTCACTGTCTTTCAGGGACAAGGCCCCAGGCCAGCGGGAATGTGATTTCTCCATTGATGGGATCAACAGATGCATCAGAGACATCGAGCAAGCCTCCCTTGCAGCTGTCAGTCAGAGCCTGGCCACCAGGAATGACATCTCAGTTGAGGTACGGGAGATAGCACAGGAACAGAGGGAGTAACGCTGAGCAGCCTGGCTTACCCTGCTGCTTTTTGTGCCATATAAAGATCTGGAGCTGAGCACTTGGCAGCCTACTGCAGGTGAAAGGAGAAGTATTCTTACTGGAATGTTTCTAGGCAAAATCACATGCTGAACATGGGATTTTGCCTAGAAACCATGTTCTGGGTTTCTAGTTCTGGGAAGATACCAGAGTCAGCAGGTAAAAGCAGGGGTGAAAGCAGTTGTTTTTAACCACCATCCATATATCTCTCTGACTTCCTGTGCTGATATGACCAACTGATAGCATTTCTCTGCTGGCTTCTCATGTGGACATTGGGATGTTTCTGAAACTGATCTATTACTAGAAGTCTGGTTATGTCCATGTTATTTTTGATAATGCCTATTTTGTCATTAAATGAGATCTGAAGTTGATGTAGGTAGGTTATCATGAAAAAGTTTCCTGTGCTGCCTCTCAAGGTAATGTAGATCAGTCCTGTCCTATTAAGCTCATAGAAGAAGGACCACTGAGCCAGACTGCTTACAAGAAGTCAGCAACTCGTGATCAAATTCTCAGCTTGGTATTTCGTGTCTTTCTATACTATTGCTTCCTGACACTACATGTCTATTTGTGTATTCCAGCAGTTTCTTGGAGTGTAATGAGACATGCTAGAAACATCTCAGTCTAAATGAAGCTGTACAAAAGAATTTACTGCAGGAAATAGGTTATAGCTATAATTCTTTTCTATTTCAAGGATGAAGACATNNNNGACTCCATGTTGAACTGTTACTGAAAATGGCAGTTATTAATAAGGCAAATGGAATGTAATGAAGTGACAAAATAGTATCTCTCTTCTCTTGCCTTTCAAGAGAGTGAGCTAACTCCCAGCCACTGCCAAGACATTAAGTATCTTGGAATTAGCAGCCCGTGTTTGTGTCTCAACAAGCCCACTAACATGCTTTTCTTATGCTCCTGTCCCGCAGACGGTAGTCAGGAGGTCAGTCCTCATCTCTGTTGCTCAGAGATGTTGTATTTTGCCTTTGTCTTTCTTACCAGTGAATTTCCTGTTAGCTTCAAAGTTTACAGCAGAGCTTTTTGCTCTTGTGCTGTATTTATTTAAACTGGAGCTCCTGCTGGTTTCTCTTGCCATTATAGATCTAAAGAGGGGTAGACTTATCTCCTTTACCCTTTTTCTTGTTGAAACAGGGTAAAGGAGAAGAAATGAGCAGGGATCAAGCTGACTGGATTTCTGCATCCGATGTAGTGGGTCATTTGAACAGTGTTCCGAGTATGTTGGTTGGTCTGAGGGTGATTGTTCTGATATTGCACAACTTGATAAAAGAACAGCTGTGATAGTGACTGACAATTTCTCTTTATATTAGGCTCTACAGGAGCAGCTGACATCAGTTGTTCAGGAAATTGGCCATCTCATTGATCCCATAGCTACTGCAGCTCGGGGAGAGGCAGCTCAGCTTGGGCACAAGGTACTGACCTACTATTACAAAGGTATTTGAAGTCTCAGACAACTGGATGTTAGGGAAGACAATGATTTTGCAGATTTTTCATTTCCTATGAAAGACAAGAGGAAAGCATGGTGGAGGAGGAAAAATCAAGGATTTTCAAATAGTTGGAGCTGAGACTAAATAAGCTTGTTTATATTTTGAGTCCTGTATTATAGGAAAGATACTTTCATTGAGTTTTTTTGGTGAGGGACATGTTCATGGTCAAAGGAAAAATGAAGAAAGGGGGGAGGGAAAAGCAAGGATGGAAGGGCAGAGTGCTATGTTACAGGTCTCCCTGCCTCTGGCTTTTGGAACTAGTAGCTGTGTGTATCTATAGGTTCTCCTGTCTCCAGGACTTGAGTAACTGATTAGTTTTGGTTAACCATAAAATATTTCATAGTGTCAACTATTCACAGTTTTGGTTCTCAGTTTCCCTGGCCCTTTGAGGTGCACAATAAATCATGATTGACAAGATACAGGTAGTTAGAGTCACATTCCTCCTGCTTGTTAGGTAAATGTTGACCAAAGTCCACAGCACTTTCTTTGAGCATGTGGCTCACATTTTGTGAGGGGTTTCATTTGAGCAACAGGGACTGTCTGCATCTGAGGGAGGAGACAGAGGGATGTGAAGGTGAGAGGAGATGCAATCATACTGGCACATAAAACAAACTAAATGCTGTATAGTGCAGAAGCGCTAGGGCAGTGTGCTGCTTGAACTAACCCATGGCCCAGTGGTTAATCAGGGTTACACCTCAGAAACAGGGTTAATGGCTTTCCTGTTCTGGCTTTCTTAGGTAATGCAGCTGGCAAGTTACTTCGAACCCTTGGTTTCAGCCGCAGTTGGCATGGCATCCAAAACACTGGATCATCAGCAACAGATGACTGTGTTGGACCAGAGCAAGACACTAGCAGAATCTGCCTTACAGATGTTGTACGCTGCCAAAGAAGGGGGAGGAAACCCCAAGGTACAGTTGCTGTGTGTGGTGAAGGAATTCTTGGAGAAGGTGGGTGGGTGCAGAGAGAGAGCAGGCGCATCACAGAAAACAGCTGCTACCTATTGCTTGGTACAGGGACACATTTGCAGTGAAGAATGCCACTGACAGCTCTTGTGACATCTCTCAGTGGTAAGCAGGTGCACTTCTGGAAGATGGGAATGCAGTCAGGTGCGCATCGTCTTCACAAGGCACAAAGTTGGGGTCTGACGGAAAGTGTCTATGCTGTGTACTACTAGAAAAAAACATCACCAATGCTTTCACCTCAGGCATTCTTCCTGAGTCTTTCTCTGGGGGATGCTCATGCTTCCCTGCTGGTTTTATTGCTCTTTTAATTTGTTTTAGGATTTGGTTTGGGCTTTTTTCTTCTTCGGGGATTTTTTTCACGAATATCCACGCAGGTCCCATAAGTAGGTTATCAAAGATGGATGTTTTGGCAGGTTGGTATTTGTTTCCTTTTACAGCTTTAGAAAACCCTTTGTTGTGGAATAGTTCCTTATGGGTTTTGTTACAGACATTTTTAGAGATGTTATTTAGCTGCACTATCTTTTTTCTTCCTTTTTATGGCAGGTATTTTGTGGTGTTGTTCATATGTCTGTATGGGCCTTTTCTGAAAATTTTGGGGAGAGGGGTATGGAAGTACACTTAGTCATAGTCTGGTGCTACTTATGTCTTCGTTTGTCTTTGTTGCTTCCCTTTGTTGCTCTGTTGTTTCAGAGCTGTTATTGCACTGTCTTCATTAATTGCACTGTTGAGTCACACTTCGATTATGCACAGAATTGTCTCTGATGGTCACTGTTTTCTCATTTTTCTTTCTTCAAGGCATCCCATACTCATGATGCAATCACTGAGGCTGCTCAGCTGATGAAAGAGGCTGTGGATGATATCATGGTTACCTTAAATGAAGCTGCAAGTGAAGTAGGTATGGTTGGAGGTATGGTGGACTCGATAGCAGAGGCAATGAGCAAGGTGAGTATAGAAATCCAGACCCCCTTTTTGTTTTGCCTTGACAGCCAATCAGCATTGCAGGGATTTGGAAGAGCTGCTGCTTCTGGACAGCAGCGATGGTTGATGGCTGACAGGAAACCTCAAGATTCTTTGATTTTGCAGATGTGAAATCAGATGGATGTGTGGGGTTTGGTGCTCACATTAACAACCTGCACAGTACCTGTCAGTAGAATTAATGTAACATGTTTTTATTCGGTAATGTGCTGACATTCAAGTTCAGTCTCTGGTCAACTGGCCTCTTATTTTTGCTTACTCTTCCTACTTATCTTTCATGTTAGTCTCCTAAATGATCAGCAGGGCAACTCTGAGGCAAATTGCTTTCAGAGAGTTTACTCTGCACTGCCAATTTTCTGCATCTTTGTAACATGGGCTACGGTCTTGTCTGAGCTTCACAGTTCACCCTGGTGCACTTTCTGGACTTGCTTATTTTGAGACAGAGGAGATTATAAATATGAATATATGCTACAATTGCATCATTAAGTATAAAGCATGCTTTTGGTTATGACCTTACTATTTCTGCCATATTTTTCCCCTCTTCCTTGCAGCTGGATGAAGGTACGCCTCCAGATCCCAAGGGAACATTTGTTGATTATCAGACCACTGTGGTGAAATATTCTAAAGCTATTGCTGTAACAGCACAGGAAATGGTAAGATGTTCGATTAGAACAAAATATTAACTCTTCTGTGTACATAGGGAAGGTGGAATGATTTGCATAGTGCAGTGAAACTGTGTAATGCTAATTTTCAATGCCTATATCTCTTTATGGGTAATGGAACAAAGGAAGTGATGATTTTGTTAGATTCTCTCTTGGATCTTAGTGGCTTGATCATAGGGGTGGCCCTCTACAGGAGGAGTTTTGGAACCTTTTCTGGCTCTTCTGAACAAAACCTGTTCCTTTGGCTCATTTTCTATGAGAAATAAAGGAAAACATTTTACCTACACACTTTTTTATCAGCCTCTTTAATTGTCCCTGAAATACCACCTCATGTTTATTGATGACTTCAGGTTACTCTTTCATACTTACTGTTTCACTTAGTGTGTGAAATAACATCAGTATTTTCAGACTCCCCCTAATAATTCAGAATGAATAGAGAACAACATCTCACATTGTTCTTTTCTTGTGTTTCTGTGATTTGCCTGGGTTGCACAGAAGAAGACAGGACACTTGTTGAATGGAGATGTTCTTAACCCATGTTTCGCAGTAGTGCCTACCACATTTGCCTTCTGAAGAGTACCTTCCCTTGTTTGTTTTTGAGGGAGGCAAGGGGACTTTGCTGTATGCTACAGAGTTTTTACAAAATTGGTTGCTGTTGCCGTCAAGACAGGTTGATGATTCTGCTACCTATGACATTGCAGCTTACTGGCAAGCAGTGTATGTTTTTCTAAAACTAGTTTTGCCCCAAGGATGGAATTCCATCACTTTTACTAACATGAACTGGAGAAAGAAGTAGTATCTCTGTTAAAACTCAGGCTTATTCTAGAGATTCAGTTCTGGCTGTGGCACCAAACCTGCTTCCTGTCCTGGTCCAGGTGACTATGTACCTGGCCCATTGCCCACCCTGTGTCAAAGAGTGATTTATCAGCTCTAACTGCTGCTCTTTGATTGCTCCCTATGTTCTGCAAGTGCCTGATTACCATGACTCTAATAAAGCATGTTTGCTTGAGTTGCCTCATGGAGTTCTTGCTGGGGGACAGGTCTCTTACATGGCAAGGGGTTTACCCCATTTCAACAGTGTGGCCAAACAAATGACTGTGCTTCTGAGCTGGAGTGTATTAACAAATTATTCTCATGCCTGTCATTTTTGTTTTTCTCTCGCCTGTGTTCTTTTTCCAGATGACTAAGTCGGTTACTAACCCGGAGGAATTGGGAGGACTTGCATCACAAATGACCAATGACTATGGGCATTTGGCTCTCCAGGGCCGAATGGCTGCAGCTACAGCAGAACCAGAGGAGGTCTGCAGTTTTTAGACCTCTTTATTCTCTATACATGGTGGCATCAACATGGGTATTGTTTAATGGTAGAGCATACAGTAAATACCAAGTGATGAGGGGCATTCATCTCACTCAGTTGCAGCCGTTACCAAATGTGACACATCCCTTGTATGACCAGACAGATAACAGGTTTTGAGCCATCGGGTTACAAATTTTCTTTCTAGTGTCTTTGCGATGATCTAAAATGACTGCAGTGAACACATTTCCACTGCCTTTGCTTCGTTAGCCACTTGTGTACACAAGTACTGTCTATACTATGTGTGCTTTGCCTGATGGGCCAACAGGTGCACTACCTCTTGCCCGTAACAGCTAACAGAGGAATACAGACTATTCTCCTCAATTGCATTCATCCATTACAGTAGTTGCTGCGTATTCTCTGAGCACAATTACAGAAATCCTTTCACCTCTCTTCTCATTGTGTGCCTCTGGTTGTGGAGCATAGACAGACTGTGTTGAGATGGGATAAGAGGGTATCTCGCCATCATCAGATGTATCAGATTATCTAGATAGAAGAGTTTCCATCTTTGTAATTAGGTTCCACCACTGGTAGACGACTTGGGTGTTCCGTGCTCAGTAGCTTTGTGAAAAGCAGCAGCTTGCTCTCAGTTTCATATTGTTAAATTGAAGTACCATTTCTGCACGTTATTTTCTGCCTGAAGTTGAAATAATTGTTTGTCATACTAACGGCTGTGATTCCTGCTTACTTATCTCAATACACACTTATATGCCTAAGTACATGTAGGGACTAAAACTATCCTGTGTTTCTAAGCAGGAGCCCTGCAGCTTATGCTGTAGGTTTATTAATAAATGGGAAGTGGCAAGGGTAGGATTTTCCACTTGTCAGTGCTCCACCTATATGTATGTGGTCAGTTCTGGAGATTTGAAACTCTGTGTGAGATTCAAAACCAGTCATATACTGTTTGACCCTGTTTCAGCAGAGCAGAGTAGATGTGTTCTTTGGGTACCTGTTGTACAGACCTTAAACACAGCTCATGCTGACAGTACAGTGCTGGGAAGTGAAGCAGTGTCCTTCAAATGGGGTGAAGTTGTGTGCACTTGAATCAGGTACACTTGTCCTTGTTCTGGTTCACTAGTGTTCCTGTTTCATCAGTGAGCCTTTCGTAGGGTAGTGCTACATGAGTAGGTAGTATCACATCTGTCCTTTTATTCTGATCTCTGCAGAGAGCGTAGCAATGGGCAGGATATTGGTAATAAAGATTCCGCAGAGTGACTGTGTTTCCATTTGTAGTGACAGAATATACCCACATGACATTATTTATTCACTTTGCTCTTGCTTTCTTTTTGCCTGTACCTCCTTTACCATCTAGATAGGGTTCCAGATCAGGACCCGCGTGCAAGAACTTGGCCATGGCTGTATCTTTCTTGTGCAAAAAGCTGGAGCTCTGCAGATTTGCCCAACAGACAGCTACACCAAAAGGGAGTTGATAGAATGTGCTCGTGCTGTCACGGAAAAGGTAAGACAACATAGAAACTGGACAGAACCTCAGGAAGAAGTTCAAAACAGTCAGAATCAAATGTAGGTCAACTACCAGCCAAAACTTAGATTCCAAAGCATAAACACAAAAAACACAACCTCACCACTGGTCCACAGAAGGTGCCTCACTGATATCTACCTCTCTAGATATATTAAAATCAGATGAACTTTCAACTGCTCACAAAAATAAGGAACAATTTTAACACAGCTACTTTGCACCAGGGACCATGTAGGTTCTATGTCAAGCATCTTTCCCCATGTCCTATATGCAGTACAGTATGTAATCTATTCTTCTGAAATGTGCACTGATTCAGGTAAAGCCCACTCCTCTGAGCAGCCATTCTGCAAACTATCTTATGACTTTGGGTAAAATCTTTCATTCCATGCAAAGCAGGTCACTTATTTCTGAATGATAGTTTCAGTCCCTAGATTATGTACTGTACCTTAATTGTGCAGTTTGATAAAGGTACTTGATATCCTCAGGATTTCTCTAACCTTTATTTTAGCACACTCTGGGATAGTAACACTGTAATCAATTAAAACATGCTGATGGCACATGGAGAGCTCTAAATCTCCTATTGACAGCTCATCAAGGAAGTCAGCACTTTTTGGTAATTTTCCATTTAAATGATTTCTTACTACAAAGCAATCTCAAAGATTCTACACTGTTTGTTCACTGTCCCATGATCCTGAAATGGAGTTTACAGAATTTTATATATTTTTATGCATCTTTTCTGTGTCTTTAGCTTTCTTGGTTTAGAGCTTTTGTTTTTTTGTTGGCTTCACAGAGATACACAGGCTCGTCTCCAGACCAGAAAAATATTTGACAAAACATAAAGCTGAGTAGTACTCATATTTACTAATTCTGCTCTTAGCTTTTGTACTATATTCTCCCTGTTCCGAGAACTGATGGAAAACACAGCTCATTAAAAGAATTTCATTTCATTCAATGCAACCTACAGCAGTAATTCATACACAGATATATTACATGAATTTAGCCGCCAATCCATTTCAATGACAAGATTAATTATATTTAAGCTTCCTGAATTGTTAGATTTAGATTTTCAGGTTAGATAATACCTAAAAGTAGTTACGCATTTTTTCTGTAAGTACCATGTGACTTCCTCTTGATCAATGTTATAGCAAATGGCAGAAGAATTCATTAAAAAAATATCAGCAAGTTAAATTATCAATATCACAAGCAAGGCAGATTAACATTAGAAAAAAACAGCTGTGAAAGTTCTTTTCAAATGCTGAAGAGCATTGCATAGAAGAGACTTTTTCCTACAAGGAAACCTTAACACTGTGTATCAGAAACACTTGAAAACAACAAATGCTGGTTTATTTGATATTTATTATAAAGTCCCGTACTGAGAGAGAAAATAAAGGTGAAGCTTTTTATTAGCTAAGACTCACTTTCCATTCAACTGTAGTGCTTTGACATTTGCAACAAAGCATAAGAACACAATAAATGTGACATACTGAGCGAGCTTTCTGACACACCTTTTCTATCCTTGAGCTCTAAACAAAGACTCCTCCCTCCCTCTCCACCATTATAGACACACCTGAAGTATTAAAATAGAGTAACTTTGGATGGACTTGAATGGTTGTGCAACAAGGAATTGCTCTTCTTTGGAACAGCTGTTTCAAAGTGAGGAATAGGAACT
>JAVHNF010063007.1:0-18818 GCA_034783455.1 Micropsitta finschii
CTTCTCTTCTCCAGGCTGCCCCAGCCCAGCTCTCTCAGCCTGGCTCCAGAGCAGAGCTGCTCCAGCCCTCCCAGCATTGAAAATCTCTGAAAATCCAGAGGAAGGAAGCCCAGGAAGAGAGACAGAAGCCCTACAGCAGAGTCACAGCCCTGCAGGAAAACCAGCTCTCCAGGCATTCCAGCTTGGGAGTGTGGTTTAGCCATTGGACAAATAATTTAATCCCCAGAGCCACTGGGTCACACAGTCTTGGCATGGCAGGGGCAGCTTGGATTCTTGCTCAGGCAAAGGATAACACCTGGCATAGGGTAAGGATGCACTCAGGGCATCCACAGCCACTTCTGGGGAGCATCCTTAGCTCATGGAGCAGAGCAGCACCAGAGGAGTTTCTGCCTTCCAGATGGTCTCTGGTAAATGCAACTTGAGCGTGGGCTTGACATGGTGTGGATGGAAACTGGCACTCAGCACACAGTGCCATCCCCTCTGTCACTGTGTCCCACCTGCCATGCCAGAGCTCAGAGCTCAGCAGGTGAAAGTAAGAGATAAGGATCATTTAAATAGCCAGGAAACATCACCCAAGGATGGGCAGCACAAAGCTTAATGGGAATTAGCACTGCCCCTAATCGAAGATTGCTCCAATCAACACTATGAGCTCTCACTATGAGTGAGAGCAGAAAAGAGGGGGACAGAGATCAGGGGAGACATCACAGCACAGTGCTGGTGGAAAAGGCTTGTGCTGTGTCTGTCGGTGGATCCATCCATCCATCCATTCATTCATCCATCCATCCCTCCCTCCCTCCCTCCTCTCCCTCCAGCACAGCAAGGGACCAGCATGAGCGAGGAAAGGATGGAGTGCACAGAGCCATCCTCTCATGAGGCTGCAGGAGGGGAAGCCCTGATCTGGCAGATGGATCTGCTTTAAATTAACCCCCAGGGTGAACTGAAGCCATGGGAGAGGTTAGGACTGTGGAGACTTGTGGACTGGAGGGGAGATAGGCTGCAATGAGGCTCAGAGCTACATGGAAGTCAGGGCTTAACCTTGAAGGGACCCGCTCAGCTCTCTGGTGCTCTGGTTGGAGCAGCAGTCAGAAAAACAGCTTTATTTGTGAGCAAGGAAACCGGATCTGGCGGCACTGGGTGATGATAACCATATGCAACCCCAGAGGATATTTTTCCATGGTCGTTTTTCAGAGCACAGACACGCTTTCGCATTGTTCCTTTCCCTTGAGTGTAAACAAGGCCCTTGCCCAAGACCTTCATCCCTTCCCCTGGCCACAGCAGCTGTGTCTCCAGGCTGCCTGGAGTCTGCACAACAGCAAAGTTCATCTGCAGCAGCTTTCCAAGAAAGCAGTGCCAAAGCCATCCCCCTCCCCGAGATTCTGTCTCTCCCAGCAGCTCAAAGGAAGCATCCCA
This sequence comes from Micropsitta finschii, assembly GCA_034783455.1. Taxonomy (NCBI): domain Eukaryota; kingdom Metazoa; phylum Chordata; class Aves; order Psittaciformes; family Psittacidae; genus Micropsitta; species Micropsitta finschii. Next base: position 1,411 of record JAVHNF010063007.1, read on the forward strand.
AGCACTCTGCACAAGGTTTTATGGCTGTGCTGTTGCTTCTATTTTTAAATCAAGGGGGAAAGGACTGTGAGGTATTTATAAATAAAGGCTGCATGAAAAACAGCCTCTTCATCTGTAGTGCTGCGCAGAGGGATAATTGCACTTCGTGACCGTGGGTGCACGGGAATACCCCTCCCTGCCCACTGCTTCCACGTGGCACAGCTGTAAAGCAGAACAAACCAACCCAAAATGACCCCAAACCAAAACCCTGTGACTACAACTGCAGTGAACCACTGGTGCAAACCAGTGTCTCTGGACACAGGGTTTGTTGGGGATACTGAGTCAGGCATTTACTGTATTCCTGGCCTAGTCTCTAGCCACGAGCAAATCTTTCAGGCTTCCTACATCTTTGCACTATAGCAAGTTGCAACACAGCAAAGGTTTCATTTACTGTGACCTTTTGGAACCAAGCAGTTTATAAAACATCATCTCAAGACTGTCTCTTTCATGTAACATAACTACATCACAAGCCAGATACCGTTCCGTCCAGTACGTACAGAATATATTTTGCATGGAAGAGACAGCCCTTTCTACAGCATGCCTGATGCTGGTGGTATCTCCTCTGTCTGAATCCTTCCTGACCCCTCTCCTCTGCAGGGTAACACAGACAGTGCTTTTCCACTGTTTTCTGTTGAAGAAGGACTTCTGAAGCCATCCCAGTTAACAGATACATCAATCCCATCAGCATCTTATCTAACAGCATGCACTGAGACATCCACACGAGAGCATGTGCCATGGTTTTCCCACACATAATGAGACCAACCATTTGCTGAAGCCAGGATCATGGCTTGGAGCATCTCCGTGTCAAACTGGTTGTTCGGCCAGGCTCCACCTTCCTCTCCATTCTGGGAGCTATGGGAAGAGAAAAGAAACAGCAAGTTATTGCAGCTTGGTCAGAAGGAGTGAGCTTGTCAGAGCACATCAGAAACCAAGGCTGTAGGCTTTGCTGGTGGAGAGGAGTTGCAGGCTTTAAATCCTTCTAGCAAATAACACTGTCCTATTAAATAACTCTTCCAGAGGTCTCTATCCCCCACCAGGCTTTTGATGAAGAACCAGCAACACCAATAGCACTTGGCGGCTCAGTGGTGCTTCCAGCAACACCTACCTAACTTCTGATGACTTCAGAGACAGTCAAGACCGTATCAACTCAAAATCCCACCAACAGCTTCCCTCTGATACAATACAATACCGCCAAAAAAATGCTGGTCCTAAAGCCCCAGAGATGCATTCACCCTTGTGTGATCAGGTCATCTGGTCCTTTTCCACGCCATGTGAGTGGATAAACCCCTCAAGCTACTTCAGGCTACAACTCCATTCACAGGATGGAAGGTGAGAAAACCCTGTGGCCTGGTGGGCTTCGGGATCAGCATGGAGCCAGCTGCCTGGCACTGCAAAACTTGCTCTGAAGGGAGTCCAAGAGTAGGCATCAGCTCTGCAGAGCTGGCAGCGAACAGTTCTGGGGAGGCTGGAGCAACAGGAAGAGGAGAGAAGGGAGGTTTGGTTCCCTGGGACTGGCTGATGGGAGGGCTGAGCCCCACAGATGTGCCTGGGAAACCTCTGGGGATGCTGGGACTTTGGCCAAGGAGGTTTTGCGGCTGAGGCTACAATCAGCAGCCAGTGCACAGTTGAACAAACCCCGCTTTCATGTGTGCCAGGTGCCAGCTGTGCTCAGCCACCGCTCACTGGTGCTGGCACTTCCCCTTCAGGGGGGTCAGGGCTGCTCTCTCAGAGTCCCCCTGGAACCTCCCCGCTTCCAGCAGAGACCTGAACATCTCATCGGCTTCCTGTGCCCTCCTCTGCTCCGACCCTAAGTGACCACATCACTTGGACCACCTCTCCCCACTGAGTGCTCTGACCACCCACTGGGATACCAGGATCTGCCCCTTGGCTGTGTGTTGCCTCGCTTGGCATGAGGGCTGCCCTGCTCTTGCAGCTGGGAGCTCTCAGGGAGTGAGACAGGGATGTTTGAAAGCCCTTTCCCTTGGAGAGAGCTGAGCCTGTTTCCCAGGGCAAGCGTTCAAACTACCAGGCTGCAATACACAGACGTGGCCTCTTCCTCCAGTACTGTGGTCCCAGCCCTTACACCCAGGAGCTGCCAGACCCTGAAGTCCTGTTTGGACCCCAAAGCCTTACTCAGACCCCAAAGCCCTGCTCAGACATGCTCAAGCAGCCAAGATCTCCCCCAGCTCTGGGGTCTCCTGCCGACAGCTTCATGCTTGAGCTGCCAGCAAAGGCACTGCTGATGCCAACTCAACACTGCATGCTGAGCAGCAGATGGGCTCTTCACCCCCATGCCAAGCATCTCACTACCCAAGTGCCCTCGCTGGCTGTGCCTGCAGCAGCCCTCGCACAGGACAGGCTCAACATGGCCCTTTTGGAAGTGGGATGGACCCACAGCCACATCCTTGAAGGATGTATCTGCCACAGTGACCTTGTAGTCAGACTCCCTTTGAAACACATGATCTGAGTGTTGATACATGTATGGATGCTCCCATGTACTCTGTGCAAAATCTTGTCTCAAGCAATTTGTCCAGAGACACAAAGGACCTGTGCCAGGACCACCTGATCATCCATCCCTTCCCCTTCTCTACTGCCTGCCTGAACCATCCCCAGCCAGGCAGGCCACTGCTCTCACACTGGTTTATCCATGGAGGATGAATCCAATCACTAATGTAGCAGGGGCTGCCCTGGCATGACCCTACCCACAGCACCACTTCTGAAATACCTGCTGTCTGCTGCAACCCAGGGCATCCCAAAAACTATTTATATCCCTCCTCCACAATGCGTGTGGTGGCACGGTTTCAGGAAGGCCAGAAGCAAGGTTTGCCTGCTTCGCAAATGGATTTCAGTGCTTGCATGATGGCTGTACTGAGACTACTCAGACATGGGTACTGCTGCCCTGCACTGCATGTTGGGCCAGCCAGCAGCATGCAGGCAACCCAGGCAGTGAGGACAAGGTGGGGACAGCCCTTGGGCTGCAGTGACCTGTTACTGTCAGAAGCAGGGCTGGAAATAGAGCCCCAGGCTAGATCCAATAAAGGACTTAGGAACCTTTTTGCACTAAAGCCCACTGCAAACCACAACCCATTCAGCCACCAGTTAACCCCAGCAGCTCCTGCCCCACTGGGGAGGTTGAGGTTTCCAGGTTTTCCAAGGCTGCAGGAAAGCTGTCCAGAAACAGCCCAGTGCCTCCAAGCTCCTGGCTCAGGGAACTGTTCCAGCGTGGTGATAGCATCCAGGGATGGGGAAAGGGAAATCACAAGGAAGTGCCAAATCTCTCCTTTTTAATTGAAATATTCCAGTGGTTTGAACTCTGGTTTGAAAGCAGAGACCCAGATTCAACTCCCTCCATGACGCAGCAGTGCCAGCATCACATTTTCCACCTCCTGAAAGACTCCTTCCTTCCACCTCTCCTTCAGGCAATGGGCTGCACAAGACAGAAGCTCCTCCTGCCTCCTGTCAAACCTGTGTGCCCTAGGACAGCAGGAATGCACAGAAGGAAAAGCTCACCCTGTGGTCAGGGCATTGACCTTGGAGTAGCACCAGGACCCCCAAGCTCCCTAAGCTCCCGAACCAGATGGCAATCATCTTTACTCTTGACCTGCTGGCTATGATCTTACCAGTAACACCCAGTCTCCATCCCAAGAAGGCTGCACTGGTGACTCATGTTCAAGCCTGATGCAGCCCTTCTCTGCAAGCGTACTGCACCCAGTGCTCCCAAATTCTGTACAAACAGCCCCAAAGCTGTGTGCCTGCTCCCTGTGATGCAGAAAAGCTATTTTAGAAATGCCTTAGAGTTGCAAAAAATGGTTGAGCTCAGTTGTCTAAGCAGGAAATTCAAGTGCCTCAATTACTTGCAGTGCAATAATCCAGAATTCAGAGGCACATGAAAAAGTAAGTGCTGTAATCTAAAAACACCCAAAAATAACTTCTTGCTTTGGCAGAAGGCACACAGCTGATGACCAGGTCTGGCTGCCTTCCACGCGATAGGATGGAGTTATGAATCAGAGCTGTGAATCACTGATTGAATAGTGAGCAGCCTGCCCTGCCCTGCTCCCCTGCCTGGAATGGGCAGACCCCTTGCAGCACTGCTGGGGCACTGCTTTGGGGAGGCTGCCTGGAAGGGGAGGGCTGGTTCCTATGGAGATGATTCCAAGGACTCCCTGCTTATAATACAAATGCCATTGACTCAATAGTAGGGTTTTTTTCCTAAAACCCATCCCCCATAGGAGAGATTTTTTTTTTCCCCTCTGTTCAATCCTACTCCACGCTTCAAAGCTCAGAAGAGAGCTGGCTTTCATTTCTGGGAGCGTTTCCAGCCCCGCTAGGACTGGAGGGAAGGAAGCAAACCCACATTTCATTTGAGACAAACAAAGGGATGCAGCATCTTTAGGGGGGATTCCAGGCATGGTGGACACAGAGCAGAGGACAGGGGCTGTGCCAGCACAGCAGGTACAGCCAGTGCACAACCTGTAAACACCTTCACTAAATGTGGAAATTAGGGAACGCTGAAATGAAAGGCTTGCCCTGCAGCCCCACGACATGCTGCATCATGAAGTTGCCCCATTACCAAGGGCATCTGCCCCAGCAGCGCAGGGTGGACCTGGGTGCTTTGCTGACCAGCTATTTCACAGCACCCAAACCACCACATCCATTTTTAACTTCCATTTCGAGCAGAGCCCAGAATTATTCATTTCCTGCCGGGGTTGCTATGGAGCTCGTCACTATGGCAGCCAAAGGCCTCGCAAACAGTGATTTGCACAACTGTCTGGTGGAGTCATGAAAAAACTGTTTTCCTCGCTCTGCAGCTGGAATCAGGAGCTATAGCAGTGCCACAACAAACTGGACAAGTTGATTTGTGCCTGAGCCCCAGGGGCTGGAAAGGACAGCCCAGGACCCCATTAACCAGACCCCAGCACCCCGGGGTGCCTGGCAGGGCTTTGGGCAGCACTTGGCCTCAGGAATTCCCCAGGACACCCTCAGCATCCTCCCTCCTTCCTCTCTCATTTGAGGCTTTCTGGCTCATGCAGCAGTGCCCCCCATTCAGCACCTCTCCCACCCCAAAGTCCGGCTGCTCCCAGGCTTCCCCACTCCAGGAAGGGGATGTGACTGGGGTTTGATTCTCCTCCCAGACTGCTCCTTTTTCACTCCCCTTTGCTCCCCCTGAGCAGCACTCTGGCCAGGGGTATCTTCAAACTCATTCCTCCATCCCAGTTCTGGGGCAGCCCCCAGTCCCCTCAGGCTTCCCCCTCTGCACTTCTCTTTCCTCTCTCCCAGCTTCCTCCAAGCCCTCCCCATCCCCCTTCCATCTCCCACACACAGCTCCAGCCAGAGGCAGCAGCAATAAAATCTCAGCCTGCGTGTTTCCAGGCTGGCAAAGTGACAAGAAAGAGGGAATGGATCTGTCCTCGTCGGTGCTGTGCCTCCTCCGCGCTTAAGGTGTGCTGGGGACACAGTCCCGCGGCTGGGGATGCGGCCCCAGGATAAGCGTGCTTCTGTACTACTGCCCACACCAGCCTTCCCCAGCCACAGCCCACAGCCCACCACCCTCCCGCCTCCCCCAGCCTCTAAAAACAACGAAATCAGCTCCAAAATTGCCACAATTTCCTGCTCTTCTCCTTTCCTTAACAGAGGATGCTGCTGGCCCTCCCCCCATCACATTCCCTGCTGCTTCTGTAATGCCATTACAAGGGTCTGGATGAGGCCCGGCTTTAAGATCATGACTTTGCAAAGACAAGATTGAAAATGCCATAGCAGGCAAATGGGGGAAAGATTTGGAGCCTCCCAAAGCACCGGTGAGCCCTTACTTCCAGCCAGCTGAGCTGCTGGGATGCTGCACTGCCAGGCAGAGGCAGAGCAAAAGGCCACAATGGCTCTAAAAGAGGGATCAGGGGCAGTGTCCCCCCTCCCAGAGACTCTTCTAGCCCTTCTGAATGAGATGGAGCTGGAGGCAGGAATTATTTCACCCAGCCCATCCTGCTGCCATCCTTAACCAACCATGAAGGATATTTTGAGAAATGCTTTGGAAAGGCTATTGTGCCTATTTGTCAGATCCCTGCGCCCTTGCAGCCGGCCATGGCATGAGCTCAGCTGTGCAGGAAGCAGATGGAGGGAGAAAAGTTAAACTAATACACACAGCACCTGCTAAATTACCTAAAATAATGTTTCTATACATAAAGTGGTGATGATGAAGAAACTGCTGCTATTCCGGGGGCTTTCCAGAATGAGAAACATGTTCCCTCACTAGGATATTTCCCTTTCTCCATAAAAGACTCTCCAGCTTTTGTCCAATCTGACAGGATCCAAATAGCTCAGACTTCAAGGGCCTTGACAATTGCAGGTAAAGGGATTATTGGCCCAGGATGGTCAATAAGGGAAGGAAACATTCAGCTGAAGAGGGGTACATGAACTAGAAAGCCCAGATACTGAATCTGCTGAGATTTGAGCTGTAATAGACAAAAAGGTGAAACCTGTAAGCAGAAACACTCACAGGCATCATGCACAGCACGATCAGCTCCATGGTATTCTGGCTGTGGAAGTGAGGTGGCACCAGGACACATCACTACAAAACCTCCAGCTTCCAGTCCCAAGAAGTTGAAGGAATTTTTCCCTGACTCAGCTCTGCAGGATGAGGGGAAAGGAGAGCAGTTATCCCCAGGGAACTCCTGCTCCCACCATCAAAGCAGCTCCTGCCTGTCCTAGCACCTGAAATCCACCCCAAAACTTCACCCTGGGGCTGCAGCCCACACTAAGAGCAAATCCAGGCTCTGAGCAGCCTCATAATTCTTTAAAGCAGCATTTGCTCTGCAGCATTTGATAGGAAACCACAGTCATAGAATCATAGAATCATTTAGGTTGGAAAACGTCTTTATGATCCTTGAGTCCAACTGTAAACCTAACACTGCCAGGTCCACCACTAAACCCTGTCCCTAAGCACCACATCTTTTAAATGCCCTCAGGGAAGGTGACTCCAGCCCTGCCCTAGGAAGCCTGTTCCCATGCCTGAGCACCCTTTGGGGAAGGAATTGTTCCTAATATCCAGTCTAAACCTCCCCTGGTGCAGCTTGAGGCCATTTCCTCTTGTCCTGTCACTTGCTACTCAGGAGGAGACCAACAGCCACCTCAGTACAACCTCTTTTCAGGTAGCTGTAGAGATCAATGAGGTGTCCCCTGAGCCTCCTTTTCTCCACACTAAGGTCCTTAGTTCTCACAGCTGCTCTTCATAAGACTTGTGCTCTGGGACCTTCACCAGGGTTCTTGCCCTTCGTCAGCCACGCTCCAGCACCTCAAAGCCAGGAGCCTCTGAATTTTCTTCAATCTTTCCTATTTCAAGACCCACCAAGGCAAAACCAAACCTGGCAGATGCAACCATCTGGCCTTTGCTGGGCTTCTGTGGTTCCAAACCATTCTGTCATTCTATGAACGCAAACCAGACAGAAGCAGCAATAATTTTAGCCCAAAGACTGTTGCACCAGTTTTGGTTCACCTGCTAACACAGGGAACATCACCTGGTAAAGTGAACACTGCTGGCTTCAACCCTTGAGTGCATTTGGGATGGAAACCTGAGGGTTACAATTATTTCCCAAACTTCCCAGTGTGGCAGTTACTCCTGCTGCTTCCCTTGACACCGTCAGCGGGAATCCTGCACAGCCCAGAAGTGCCAGCAGTCACTCCTAGGGCTCCTGGCCTTCCCTGACCCACAATGACTCTACTGCAGTGCGCATCCTACAAGCTGCATGTTCTCCAGGTGACCCTGTCCTGAGGACTGTTTCCTGACCTCTGCAGGCTGCCCAGTATGTGCCCATTTTCACTCATTTCCAGTGAAAGAGGGAACAGAAGGTATATCCGTCAGCATCTCCCTATTCATCCCTATTGGTGCATCCGTGCATGTGCTTTATAGCACTTGCTACTGTATCCACTATAACATTACACAAACTTGCAATATAAATTCCCAAGGGGTTACAAGACCCAGAAACTCACCAATGGCTGCTGGGTTAACACGTATTTCTTTTTAGGAAGGATGTGGTAAACCTTCATCTATGGCCAGCTGTCTTTCTGCTGTGTATCCTCCCCTGTGCTGTGTAAGCCCATAAACTTCCATGTCTCCTTCTCTCTATCCTCTGTCCCCAGCTGCTGCATGTTCTGGGATGTCCCACAAGACATACACATACAGGGTCCCATTGGCAGAGCATGTCCTGGTAAAGTGGGGTGTCACGCAGGACCTTCTAATGAGCCCAAACATTCACCAGAAGCCTCCCAAGCTGCAGCCACCCTTTGGTGGTACCTGCATGCTCTGAGGCCCAAGAATGCTTCTGAGAGCATTAAGGACCATATCGGGGCACCTTTTTCCCCTCCCTGTCCCCCACCACACACAGGCAGGCTGCTGCTAGTCCTACAAGCCCAACTTTTGGAGCTCTTGCTTGTAACCCAAACAAAAATCCCTCCTTTCCTTCATGGCTCTCTGCTGAGCACAGCTGCAGCATCCCCACTGTCAGCCCCAAACCCCTTCTGTTGCACTTTCCTTCCTCCCACTGCACAGGCAGGGGATGATGAACCTCACTATTGGCTGTGTTGGGGCTTGGAGGGGGAGTCTGCCTCGCAACAGCACTGGAAAGTATTAACACAGGGAGATTCAGGATTGGAGGGGATAAATGGGGGGAGGTGATGTGTGTGAAATGCACTTTATGTTTTCTTTGTATGCTTTGCTCCTCCCTCCCCTGGAGTGACCAGGGATTCTCACACTGCTCCTCACCTCCTTTCAAGTCCCCCACCATGGTCTCTGGTGTGCCTCCTGCCTCTGATCTCCTTCTACCTTGCCCACATGCCCCAAGACTGTCCCCACTCTTCCAGTGAGCTGCCGAGAACACATCAGCTCTTCCCAGCCCTGGATGTCTCACCCTCCCATGCCCACCTGTGAGCAACAAAGAGCCCACCCCACTCCTCCAGGCAGGAAATCCTGACTTGATCCTAGTGTTTTCCTGAATAAACCATCACACAGAGATCAAAACAAAGAGCTGCCAGGGTCAGGCAAGTACCAGGAACATGCAGGGCACAAGCCTGGTCTCTCCTTCTTTGGCAACTAGTGACAAAGCAACAAGATGGGTCCCTTGTACCAAACCCAGTCCCTGCATTCTCCCCCCACATGCCGCCTCCATTCCCCCTGGGAAACCTCAATGATCCCAAGGGATGTCCTACAACACTGCCAGACTGTACGTCTGTTTCACTTAGGACAATTCATCACTGTAATCTCCACTACAGCCACTGATCTGATTTGTCTGGGAATAGCATCTGCTGCTTGGTATCATTCTGTATTCATCCACATTTGCCCAGAGACAGCATGGGTGTTTTTTTTTGTTTTCAGAAACCAAACTAAGACCATCATCAAATTCATTCATTTATATCTATCCTCCTGCTTTTCCCCAACAAGATTAACTGAGAATTGCTCTACTCAGGTCTGACTCCCTGCCATATTTTCAGAGGATATTGTCTGAGCTCTTATTTCCTAAGCACGTGCACCAGAGCTCCCCGGTGCTTCAGGACAAAGAACAAATTCTCTTTGTTGTCCCATAACAGCGATATATGGGATCGAGAGAAAGTCCCTTACTGAGCTCACCCGGAGTTCTGCCTGGTTCCTGGTGCTCAGTACAACATGGGATTTGTTTCAGTGGGCAGAATTATGCTGAGAAAAGACAGAATTGTTCCTTCTCCAATTCCCATGAAAACAGCAAAGGAGAAATCACAACATGCATTTAAACCTGCTTTCTGGTTTAGGGTCAGTGACGCACTCCTCCTGGGATCCATTCAAACCACAAGCCTAAGCTGTCTTGTCTTTATTGCTATTTAATTTGAGTCAGACAAATACAGTTTAAAGCATGTCCCGTTTTTACCTTTTCATCTAATAGGTGACCTGCATTCCTCAAGCACCAAGCAGAGCCCTGCAGTTCAGAGGGCTCATGGTGTGAGCTAACACCAGAGAGAGTAATAGCGGGCAGGACTCAGGCCTGCAGCCTCTTTATTACCTACACTACCAGCCAGTGCCTGGGGAATTCACACATTAGACATCAAAACGCTGGGAAGAGCACAACGGGGAGCAAACTGCTTTCCAGGATTTGCCTGTTTGATGTCTAGGAAGACATCAGGGCTGGGCACTGAATGTATGATACCACTTTCTATTTCCTTCCTTTACTATCGTGGTACAGGTTTAGAATAAGAACATCTCTCTCAATTCAACTTAAAAACAGGATAAAAGAAACAGAAAAAATGAAAATATTTTTTTCAAAAAAGAGAGCTGTTTCATTGCAAATGTGGCATCTGCACACAGACAGGTGGGGAAAGCAGCAGGAATTAAAATCCACTGAGTTATTTCAGTACCAGCCTATGCTTAGACGAAGTCCTCCAAACCAAGGGGCCAGCCTGGCCAGCCCATATTACAGGAACCCCTAACACAACAGCACTGACATGAGCTGCTTGCGGCTGTTTCAGGGACTTCTGTGGGCACTCAGGTCACAGATCATCATGATTCATGCAGCAGAACCAATACATTGGGCTAGTTTAGCTCTCTGAGGCTATCTTTCCTCCTGCCCTCTCTTCCCACCCCATGTGCTGCTGCTCCCTCTTAGGCACTGTGAAGGGGCTGGAGATGTAAAGACAGAGGCTGGGATGAGGGTCACTGCCCCATAACCTGAGAAAAGGTTCCTGTCACTAAGTTAAGTAGGTCTGGACTGCATCAGATCTGTGCCTTGATGAGCACCAGCATGATGCTAGAAGAGGGGGCAATAGAGCTTGCTTTGATGGAGCTCATTTACTTGCTTCTGTAACAAAGCTATTACAGCAGCTCTGGTGCACTTCTGTATTAACAGAGCTTTGTTAATTGTCATTGGAACTAGAGCGTAAATGGATAGAAAAACTTTTCCTGATTAAAATGTTGTCAGTGATGGGGAACTCAACAGACCTCTGAGAAAACTATTCCAGCAGTGGCCTTGTTTTAAAGTCCATGGCTAGTTTCTAGTAGGAATGCTTTATCTACTTTAGTTCAAAGGCTCACTCCATTTTAGCCTTGTCAGCTAGAAGAGCCTAGTAACAAAGATTAATCACTGCAACAAGTTGGCTATAGAAGGCTCTCCATTTTCTGTTAAGCTAAATTATCAAGCCAGACCCAGGCAAAGACTCAGACACAAGCAGCTGCCACATATGTTTAACTGCAAACTCCAACACTGAAATCCAAGACCCAACACCCCCTGTAGTACCATGCAAACCTCCACAGGAGCTGCCCAAGTGGCCACCAGGAGTGACAAAGCACAGAGGCATAGCCAGCCAAGGAAGCACATATCCGGATTTACTCTTGACTGCTCCAAGGGTATAATCCTTCAGTTTGCCCCCCAAAATACAATGTTTTCACATATAAGTTATTCTGGAGGTAGTTTCATCATACACAATAACTTCTGCTCTGGCTGGAGTATACACAGAGGAAGGTGGACTCCAAGTTTAAATCCTTTCTTACCCTGATGGTACTCAAATAAGTTCACCCTTTGAAGAGGATCCCTGCCAGGACAGAAGGAGAGAAGATGGGAGAGGTGAAGGGCACCTGCTCAACATTTTCTTGTCAACGCTTTCTAACCATGGGCCAAGAAAAGCAAACTGCTGGGCCAGAGGCAAAAGCACACAGTCATGAGAGGGGTACTTTTGGGAGGCAGGTCTCTGCTCTGCAGCCCAGCCTTCTTATCTTTTTGACATCACATGCAAAAACTCAGCCATGACTTTGACAGCAAGACCAGACCTTAGGAGATACCCTTCATGTGAGTCTCCTGAACCATTAATTTCTTCCTTAGCCTCCCCCTGCCCAGTCACCCAGCTCCAGTGGGAAGCATGGAGAATGTTCCTCACCTGAATGAACCATCCCATGTTGGTGATCGCAATTCCCAAGGAATTCAAGAAAGGTTTCAAACTTCCCAACAAACAGAGTTGGATCCAGGAGTCCTAACCCTGATTCGGCCAGACTAGCTCACAGGAGAAAGCACACATAGCGGCATTTCATGAGGGACCTGATCTTGCTGAGTTAGATGTGGCTGGAACCTGTTTCTCTACAGGAGCCTTTGGGGACCTGGGGCTCAGCCACTCAAACTCTGGCTGCCACAGCGGCTTACACAGCCAGAGCAGGCAATACCCTTCAGCAGCACAGAGCATGAGGCTCCATGACTGGTAAAGGAACTCATGGTGATTTCTAGCGGCATCTGTTTATGGGGAGAAATCAAGAATTTTGGACTCAGAATCTAGTCTAAATGCTCAAAATCTGTTTCCGAGAATAAACCTTTCTCTGTGAAGCACGCTTTCCAGTCTCCTAATCATCTCACAACTTTACCTGAAGGTCCCTCTGGTTCCTGACTATCCTTGAACTGTAGACACCAAAACCAGACACACCATTGCAAACAACAGCTCACACTACCACAAAACAGAGCTGGCACAGAAGCAGCATTCTTTCTGACTCTTTGGCTGGACAATTCTACAGTGACAGGGAACACCCATTCTCAGTGCTACCAGTCAAGGACTTTCCAGCAATGAAAGTGGCATGCAAAGGAAAGAAACATTCACCAGACATATACATGAAGAAAGAGGCACTTACCCACTTGTTCCAGGTCTCTGGGTCTGAGAGAAGCGCCAGTCTGTGTTAGGCTGAGCTTGCTGCAAAGAGAATAGAAGAGTTTTAGTACCTCCATTCTTGATTTGAAAACGAAAGCGAACTGATCCTGGATTATTTCAGTGTGGAATATCAGCGTGTTCCTTCCAAGTAAAGCAAATCAATTAGATCAAAAGGACAGCTCCCCCTCCTCATTTCTTGAGGATTTCTGAACCTGCATGAATACTGAAAAGCATGAAAAAAACTATTCAGCAAATAATCTTCCACAGCAGCTCAGGAAACCAGGCTGTGAAAGAAATGAAGCATGAAATAAACTGATAAGAGCATCAATTCAGCAGAAGCGATGGTACCAAAGTAATGAGCTTGGAGGAGCAAGGCAGTGGGGGTGGCAGAGATAGTTGATGCTGAGAAAGATGCATTTAATGCCAGAAGGTAAAATGGAAACAGACCTTTCTAATCTGTCCTTCTTCTGTTCTTAAAAAGGCCTGCCTGAGATCCTCATCACACACATTTTATTTGAATGACTTTTCCTAGATGCTGTGCCCTCAGAGCATTACAATATTTTTCTGTCCACAGAGAAAAAGAATGAACTTCCGACAACAGAAGAAAAAAGCATTATTTGTTTAGGAGACACAATCAACTTTGGACACAGCAGCACACTTCATTAGTAAGCCCCCGTATCACTTTCCGCCTGTGTTATTTCACCATCAGACAATGGACATTTTGTAAATAAGGAAGGACATGAAGCAAGCTTGTATATTCCTGTTTGAATCACGTCTTTGTGAAGAGCACTAAATAGTAGAACTGTTTGCTGTCTGGAAGACACATACTTCCGAGAATCATAACATCCTTAATTAACTCCAGAATGATAACATGCGACCTGGAAAGAACAGCATTTCTCTCAGTTACCTTTGGAATGAGCAGTTCATCATCCACACAGTGGAACATCTATTTTATAGGATTATTCTGCTTGTACATGCAATTACTAAGGAAAAGTGAAGATGGGTAAAGCTGACCTAGATTTTGATTTAGTAAATGTGATTTCACTAATTTCTCCACAGCTTTGATGATTCTGATGAAAGACTATATTAGAATAAATTACTCCTCTAAAATAGAGGCCCTACTGGTACCCAAGCTGCATGCAAATGAAGCTGTTTAAACACTTGCCCTTCAGATTTGAGATACACGTTTCTGCACACACAGTTTTGCACTAGATAAGCCCTTCCCAATCTGTATTTTGAATTCCTGTCGTAATTACCACTTTCAAATTTAGGGCAGGCATTTATGACACAAAATTACCTTACTTTTTATATCCCAATGTCATAAAAGCTACAGTTAAACACAGTCACCTACATCCATATTTAGACATCTGAATATAAATGGCTATAGTCTCTCTGAGCCCAAGGTCATGTAAGGTCACCAAGATGCTTGCAAAACATGTCACTATGTTCAGTGTCGAATAGTGAATTCAGCCCCTCGCTCAGAATAACCAAGCTGGAAAATGACCCCTTGCCAGGGAACAATCAGCATTTAGTAACACTTGAGGGTTAAGAAAGGAGAAATGTCTACAATACACCTCTAAAACAAAGCAAAAGAAACACCAACAAACTTTGCTTTCAGATAATCTTGTACGCCATACAGAATCATAGAACCATAGAATAGTATGGGTTGGAACGGACCTTCAAAGGTCATCTAAGTCCAACCCCCCTGTAATGAGCAGGGGTTAAAAGAATCAGAAAGTTAAACACCCCCAAGAATCATGTTCCTGACCATGCTAGAATCATTTTAAAAAGAAAAGAGTACGAACGGGGCCAAGGAAAAACTCCAGCTCTACAAACACACAGTCTCTGATTTTATAGTGCTGCCCACCCCCTTCCCCACTTCCATCAAACCAAGCCAAAGCTTTCACCTGCCACTTCCCAGGAGGTGACAGTGACACATGCTCCCTGAAGCCACCTTCTCAGGTAGAAGGACAGAGAACAGCCAATTGGCCTGGATATTACCAACCACTGCACTTAGCAGACAGGACAGCAAAAACCCCCCTCTTTCTTACCCCATCGCAGGGACTCGCTAAGGTGCTGGTCACCTGCTCATAGGCAGCCACAGTCTCTGCAGTGCTAGAATGGCTGAAAGGTTTTACAAAGAGGAAATCACTCTGGTCAGACATGGGCGAAAAACAAGAGGTGTAATTCTGTGCCTGGGAGGTCAAGCCCGCTCCTCCCACGTCCAGGTACTTGATGAAGCCATCTGGCTTCATTTGCCCACGGAAATGGGAGGTGGGCTTGCGGCCAGTCCCTCGGCAGCATCCCGCAAAGGTCCAGCTGGCAGTGCCAGCTTTGAGACACCGGGCAGCTGCCACAGCAAACATCACACAGGACACAAGGGAAATGGACACCAAGGAGATGATGAGGTAAAGAGTTAGGTTGGTATCCTTGGGAGAAGATTTGGGGAGATCCAAGGACTTGGAAAAGTCCTGCACACTGTTTTCCTCTGGAGAAATTACTATTACCACAGAGGCCGAGAGGGATGGTGTGCCATTGTCCCTCACTTCAACCACCAGCCTGTGGGGATCTTCTGACTCCCTAAGAGCCTGTGCAACCCTTATCTCTCCAGAGCGGCGTTCCACTTGGAAAGGCAAAGCCTCAGCAGTCTCCTGCAGCTGGTAGGACAGCCAGGCGTTATGGCCACTATCAGCATCAACAGCTACAATTTTGGTGACCAGATAGCCAGGTTCTGCCAAGACCGGGATGGTTTGGTGGAAAGCAGAGCCCTTAGGGACAGACGGGTAGACAATGGTGGGAGCATTGTCATTCTCATCCAGGACAAACACATGGACCACAGCAGTGCTACTCAGTGCAGGAGACCCACCATCCTTCACCTCCACAGGCACCTGGAACACCTTGTCCTGCTCATAATCCAGAGCTCGTACGGTGTAGATGGTGCCGTTGTCCTGGTCTATACGGAAGTACGTCGAGATGGGTATATCCTGCACCCCATTGTCAAAGATGGAGTAAGACAACTTGGAGTTGCTACCCTCATCAGGATCAGATGCTGACACTGAAAAGACAGAAGTTCCAGGAAGGGAGTTTTCCTGAATGTGAGCTGTATCGAAAGGGCTGCTGAAGTTTGGTGCATTGTCATTCACGTCAGCGATTTGGAGGTAAAAGGTTTTTTGGGTAGCCCTCTGTGGGAACCCTGAATCCACAGCCCTCACTGTGATATTGTATCCATTGGCCTTCTCCCGATCCAGGGGACCATTTGTAACCAGCGAGAAATGCTCTTTAAAAGACGACACCAGTTTAAATGGGAGTTCTTTTGCTATCTGCAGACGGACCTGCCCATTGTCACCAGAATCACTGTCCTTCACACCAATGAGGGCAATCACAGTGCCAGGAGTTGCATCCTCCTGCACTGGGCTGGAGAGAGAGGTCAGCACAATCTCTGGGCTGTTATCATTGATATCAATTAATTCCACTCGCAGGTGACAGTGTCCTTCCATGGCTGGGGATCCCTTGTCCCTGGCTCGAACTGCAATCTCGTAAGCACTGGATTCCTCATAATCCAGGGGGGCTTTGGTTCTGATCTCTCCTGTACGGGGATCTAAGGAAAACAGCTTGGTGAATTTACTAGGTGAATTATTGCTTGTTTTGAAAGAATATTCCACATCCCCGTTGGGACCTTCATCCAGGTCGGTGACATTCAACTTGGTGACTAGAGTGCCCACCGGTACATTCTCCTCCAGGTGTACCTTCGATATGGGTGGATCACAGACAGGAGGGTTGTCATTTGCATCCAGGACATAGATGGTAACCTTGGCAGTGCCAGATTTCACCGGATTCCCTCCATCCAGGGCTGTGAGTGTTAAATGATGAACAGGCACTTTCTCTCTATCCAGTGCTTTTTCAAGTATGATCTCTGGCATTTTAACCCCATCTCCCCTCACGTTGATACTCAGGGCAAAATGCTCGCTGGGGCTGAGCTCATAGGTGGAGATGGAGTTGGAGCCCATATCCGGGTCTTCTGCTACCTCCAAGGGTAACCGAGTCCCAGGGTTGGCTACCTCAGTGATCTCCAAGACCACCTCTGGCTTAGGGAACTGGGGCGCGTTGTCATTCACGTCGAGGACGTCCACCTCAATACGGTGGAGCTGGAGGGGATTCTCCATGACGAGCTGGAGGTGCAGGGAGCACGTGGGGCTCTGCCCACACAGTGCCTCCCGGTCCAGCCTCCTATCAAGGAGCAACACGCCCGCCGCTAAGTCCACCTGGAAGTGCCACTGCTCACCCTCGCTCACCAGGCGCAAGTTGCGAGTGGCCAGGCTCCGCACCTCCACCCCTAGGTCCTTGGCCAAGTCGCCCACCGAGGAGCCCGGCTCTCGGTCCTCGGGCACAGAGTAGCGGAGCTGGGCGCTGCTGGGAGCCGGCAGGCAGGAGAGAGCTGCGAGCAGCAGCGGGAGCTGCCATGGCCAGCCCCGTCCCCCAAGCATCCCGTGCCGGGTGTACGAGCGGAGCGGAGCAGAGCGGAGCGGCGGCGGCTCCGAGCAGCCTCCTCCTCCTCCTCCCCGCTGCCGGCCCCGGCAGCCGCCGCCGCGCCAGAACCCCGGTGCCCCGGGAGGGGTCCGAGCGGGTGTTGCCGGGAGGAAGCCGCCGCTGGAACCGCCGGAGCCGGGCAGAGAGAGATGTAGGGGGTTTGGGGGGGGGGGTGATCGCAGCCCGGCCGGCGGTGCCGCTTCCCG
>JAVHNF010063015.1:5846-18598 GCA_034783455.1 Micropsitta finschii
ACGTGCAGTACACACTGAAATCAATATCATTTTTCTTCATCTAATACATTATTCTTTCAAGAAAATTATCATACTTGACTACAAGTACTTAATGAGGCACTAATTAATGCTCCTATTTCTCACCATTTAAAACTCCTTTGAGAAATGAGGTCAGAAACCTGCTTTAACGCAAAGATACTTCTCAGAAGCTGAATGGGAAGGGACCCAAAAGGCACCTATCACTCTTCTTGATATCCCCTTTGAAAACTGAAGCCCAACATGACAGTGACCCCTCTGGATTAACTTTTTGCTAGCCCCCTGCATGGCAGCTGCGGGAGGATGCTGGCCCAGCAGCATACCCCTCTTCACAGCTCATGAACAGTGAGAAGTAATTCTCCCACTTTTTGTTTAACAGGACAAGTTTTACTTTTCCCACTCCCATCAGCGGGCAGCAGGGAGGCTGCTGCCTCTCCCAGGGAGCACAGCTAAAGGGTCTGTCCCATTACAGCATGCTCCAGGAGCCGCTTATTCTCCGTCCTGCTTCTGCCGAGCGCCCAGCCACAACGACAGGCAGCTCCACCTCCTCCGCCCCGAGAGCCCTGGCTGAGCCATGGCACCCTGCCAGTGGCTTCAGCCATCCCTGAGCCTCGCCAGGAACGCGGTAGGTAAATTCGGGTAACAAACACCTCCCAGAGCAGGAGTGGCCATTCTGGACTGCAGGAGCTGCTGCCGTGGGTTTTAAGAGCAGAAGCAAAGACTAAGCACAAGTGTTTCTGAAGCTCTCAGGAAGTTTACAGACACCCACAAACTTCGCTGCTGGGTTTGCTCCGCATTGGATACTAACACAATCATTGAAGAGCAGCTCCACGATGGGAGGAGGAAAGCTTCCTTTTGGCACAGCTCCGACAGAGTTCAAAGGGTACATATGGCCTGCAAACACAGTGCAGGGGATAATGTAAGGATTAAAGGAGGGATCGGAGGAAAATGAGAACGCAGCAGGGACAAGCAGTGATGTTCTGGATCTGCAAGACTGGAATTTTAAATAAAGGAATGGTGGGGGAGATCAACACACACACACCCCACACCCCCTCCCTTATTTTAATTCCACATCCAAAGGGAGGGACAGATTGTAGGAGGCACCCCACCTGAAGGAAAGACCTCTCTAAATCAGAACCTGAGCACTTCTGCTAGGGGCAGAGACCCAGAGCCTACAGCCTTGGCTGGGCAGCAGGGCCTGCAGGAATGCCCAAAGAACACGACTGAAAGCAGCCAGAGGTAACAGGAAGGGTACCACAAACACCTCCCAGGAGGCAGGAGGGGTTTATCTCAGAACAAACACATGTATACAGTGTGTATACCAAGCCTGCAGGAAGGGACAGCATGTCTGCCCACTGAGTTAGGTTCCTGAATAGCACAGGTCCTGCTTTGCTTTGCTGTGCCCATGTAGCCACGCAAAGGGACCCACATGAAAGTCAGCAGTCTGTGAGACAATGCCTGTGCCCTCCCTGAATTCCAACACCTGCTTGTGACCCTGTGTTAGGGTAGAAACAAAAGCCTGTTATTCCCACTGCAGGGCATGTCAAGCACAAAAATAAATACATAAACAACAACAACAAAAAAACTCTAAACCATCCACAACAGTCCTTGGTCGCAATTTCTACATTAATTATTACACAACAACCACCCATGAGAGAATGAATTTATAACCACACACAAGGTATATTTACCAGTGGACTGGTTACGAAGCAAAACAGCAGGAAACCACAACGTGTGCCTTCATATTACCTCCTCGGTGGTGGTGCAGAGCAGGGTTGCCCATGCAGCAGGGCAGGCTGGGCAGGTGAAACCTGGATGCACTGGCCAAAGAGGAGTG
The DNA here is from genome assembly GCA_034783455.1 of Micropsitta finschii. NCBI lineage: Eukaryota > Metazoa > Chordata > Aves > Psittaciformes > Psittacidae > Micropsitta > Micropsitta finschii. Next base: position 7,699 of record JAVHNF010063015.1, read on the forward strand.
CAGCTCTGTGGGGACAGAAGCTGGACCTACCAGGGCACTGAGATGCCACCAGGAGTTTAAGGTAAGCTATGCAGAGGTAGGACTAGAAAGACCTGATTTCAGGGTTTAAATAGCTGGCCACCCAAACAAAAACCGAAGGGAGTCTTGCCTCCCAACTTTCCCAGCTTCCAGAAATTTTGATTCCTAGAGGAAATTAAAAAAAAAGCAACATAGAAAACGAAAACCACCCCACAACTGGAAAGCGCAGCCCCCAGGCAGTCAGGACCCAGGAGGTGAACTGTTCCTGCCCCTTGAAATGAAGAGTCACTCCCAGGAGCACTTTGCACTCTTCTCCTGTCAACTGTTCAACAGTCGACCCCCTGCAAAATGGACACAACCCAAACTGGGACTGGAGGACTGTGCTTCATGAGGAGGCCTGATGAGGTGAGCAGCCAAGCCCCGGCTGACAGCTCTTTATCGGAGGGGAGAGTTGATTTGTGTCTGTCTACCAGCCACCACTCCTTGCTGAGTTCAGGGGGTGCTCACAACCTTGAAACGCTGCTTTTCAGGCACAACTGGCCAAAACTGCCTTACAGCTTTGGAAGTTACTGGAAGTGCAACCAGGCCAATAGACTTGAGGAAAGACAGGCAGCACACTCGTGAGAGCTCCATCTTCTCAGGCTGACGCCATGGGAGCAGGCAGCGTCCCCACTGCCAGCAGCACCCCTGACCACCTCCCCCTGGCTGCTCATCCCCACCTCTCCCTGTGCCAGTACAAACCCTCATGCTTTCCAGGCTGGTGTGAGAATGATGGTGAGATAGATCCAGGAACAGATCCTGCTGAAAACATACCTTTTTTTTTTTTTTTTTTTTAGGGATTATTTTTGACTTGGATCTTTTCCCAGACCTGGCTCAGAGCATGACTACACAACGCTTATGTCAGCATAAGGAAGTCATCTGATGAGCACCCAAGGGGGGGTGGGCAGGACTGCTGCTGTCGCCATCCCGGCCACCTTAATGAGCTTGTAAAACAGTGGCCTACAGACAGCAGGTTAAAAAGTCACAGAGCTTCAGCTAAGAGAGGAAAGCAGATGAAAAAAACCCAATACTATGCACACATCTTACCGACTCACTGCCATGTCCGGCTGCTGCCAGAACACAGCAAAAGCACAGGGCCTTCCCTTGAGGAAAAAGGACCCTTCGCTCAGCTCCACCACAGCCCCAAAGCAGAAAGGCTCTCAACATACACCCAGCGAATATCTTGCTATTAGCTCCTCAGCAGGACATGCAGAAAAATATGCACCTTGTAAACCACTGGTATCTCAAAACTACCTGCTCTCTTATCTTTCTGGTTAGCATGCTCTCCTGCCCTGCTCTGTCTCTGGACAGGCACAAAATGGATTAGCCCTAGTCCAAGGTGGAAGCATAAAAGCAAGACAGGGAAGGTGAATGGAGAAAACAACTCTCCTTCCCCAGGGGCTATGGGTGCAAACCCACCACAGCAAACAGAATAACCCTAAACACATGCTATGATGGAGACAAAAATCCATGATCACTGCTTCTGGTGTTTATGCTGACCAGCATGCTATTTTGCTCTGGAGGCAATCAGCAAACCTGTCATGAAAAAAAAGGATGCGTTGGGCTTGCTATCAATCCTTGTAATTCCTGTCTGAGTACAATCATATAGTCTTGAAATGTAGCCCAAAAGGGCACCACTATTCTGTAATTGAGCTGCTTTTGGAAGATGAGTCAAAAGCAGTTCCACACACTTAGATCTCTTCTTGAGGTTGCTGACAATTTTTCCTGGCTTTACAGCCACATTTTCTGATTCTTAATGTATTTTCTTTCCCCTCTTTCTCGAAGAGCCACACAAATAAAGAGAAATCTGACTATCCCAGGAAATTATGTAACTGACTATACACAGAGGGCTGTCAAATATGCACAAAGTAAACTAACCGAAATAATATGATTTTTCCCCCTCTAGTATGCTTCATTTATAACTCATTGTAGGTGTTGCATGTAACAACAGTAAGTGGAACTATTTCACACAGCATTTTCCATATTCAGACAGCTATTCTACATCCCTCTGTGCAGCAGACAGTTTCTATAGCTCACTTTGTATTATGGCAACATAGTAAGGCACCTCAAATTAAGCCTGGAGCAGCAACTGTTCCCTAGAACCAGGGCTAAAAACTAGCCTCATGAGTGGATGTATCTAGAGTCAGACCAGATTCTTCTCCCCAGCAAAGTCTGGATGTTGCCAGTAGCTGGCAGGCAGCAGCACAAGCCTCTGATGGCCCAACTCTTGCTTCTCAACAGAAGCAACCAACAGCATGAGCAATCCATGGGGTAACCCCAAAAAACGCTAATTTTGGGATGGCACACGTGCTGTAAAAGAGCTGCTATACACTACAAGGGACGAGCTCCTGCTTGCAAAGCCTTGGAAAAATGCTAGGTAAGAAGTACGTATTGCTATTTAGCACAAGCCTTGTGGGGATGAGCGGGGGCCTTGATTGACAGCACTGCTCCCTTCCTATTGCTCATAGTGGGAAAGACGCAACACTCAGTTGAAAAAGAAAAGCAAACCATGAAACACACCCAATTCACACCATATCCAAACCAAACAATAAAGACAAAAAATAAATGCATCCCGAGCACCCACTGTATTTTATGTTCTTTTTCTCATCATTTACATTTCCTGCGATGTTAATAATATGTACAGTGACAGATAGAGGACACAGCAAGATGCACAAGGAGAAGGTCAGTGCATGCCATCAGACAAACATGACATGTCACACTCAGAAGATAACACACCCAATGGATCATTCAGTACTAGTCATCATATTACTGCATCCAAAACTGGATCCAAAAATACACAGGAAAACACATATTCTAATCATGGCTAAAACAGCAGTACCAAGCAAAATACATTATATTAACTCAAGTGTTATGACAAATTGTCCATCTTAGCTGGAAAACATAGAAACATGGCCTTGAAAAAGGATCATAACAACACTGACCTAACAATTGTTAAGTGTTAATATTCAGCATACATTCTAGCATATTCATAAATCAGGTATTTCTGAAGGTAGGGAAGATGAGAAAACAGGTTAAGGAGTTAAATGTAAATAAGGAAAAGTCGAAGTCTTAAATCAGAAATGTGAGCTAAGAAATATGTGCAAAAGCATGTGAAATTTAATCTCAGATCACACCTGTCTTTGTTTTTCAGGCCTCAGTTTCAGAAGTTTATTATTTTTCTCATTCATGGTTTCAGAAGGACTGCTGTCTCTTCAGCAGTGAAGTTCTTCCCTCCAATTCACACAACACATTCCCACTGACTCCAATCAGCCTATGGTTAACTACAAATACAATGGAAAAATTTGAGGTAAGTTACTGCCTTTATTTTCCGGTTTTGTTTTTTCAAATGTGCTATTAGGCTATGTATAATGAATATCAAATGAATACTTTTCTGAATTAACAATTAGGACAAACAAAGGCTCTAATATTTTACCAACCCATTTGATGTGAAATATTAGATATGTGTTCTAGGCCTCAATTTTTCAGACCTTTATTATTGAATTCTGACTTTCGTTCCATTAGCACTCTCAGTTTATTAACATAAAGAGAACCCTTTTTAATTTGCAATAACGTTTAGGATACCTACTCTAAATTAATGGAAGAAATCAATAAATTCATCAATCAACAAAAATGAGCAGAAAAAAAAAGATAAAATACATTCTGTTCTATTACTAAACAATAGTTTAGTAAATCCTAAATGGTGTTTTAATTATTCATGCAATATCTCTAATGCATTAGTATAAATGTATAAACCTTAAAAGTATACCAAAGTATAAACCTTAGGTCCCAGTTCAGGAATATGGCTCCTTTGTGGAATACAAAGGAGACATTTGAATACCTTCTTGTATTTGATTCTACATACTCAAGCATTGTCCTGCCTTGGATTCAGAAAACAAGACTACTTACTCCCCAGCACGTCTCTGTTGAGTGAAAACCCATACAGAAAGTCAGGCAATGTTGCACAGTCTGTAACAGACCACACGACATAATCACAGGGCAGGAGCCCCTCTCCACCACTCCTGCCTCAGCCAACAAGCAAATTCCCAAGTTGCAGCTTGAAAGGGGAGGCATCTTGACATCCTACTGAAAAAATGAGGATAAAACAATGAGCTAGTGAGTATCGTTGCAAAGAGAAGCTAGGGTCTAAATTCTGAGTCTGCCTTGCTGAGCCACTCCTCCTTTTTCACCAACATGCAAAACTCGGTGCATTTTCTGTACACAGCACGATGCCATTCTCACTCATTCACTAGCATGTTCAGGCTGCACACACTCAGTAGCTATGTGTAAGTAGTGACAGTCATTCCTGTCCCAGGAGAGACACCAGTAGCACAAAGCAAGCTGCAAAACCCATGAGTGAAATTCTGGATAAAGGTGGAGTTTTTCAAACTATAATAGTAAGCTCCAGAAGGGAGGCTTAAGTGCACAGAGCTCCACAATTACCATCCTCTTCTGTATCAGCAGGGCATAATAAACGGTTAATAAGCCACTACTGCTTACATTATTTATCAATCCACACCTCCCTTACTTAACAACTTCTTCCTGAAGTCCTGGCATCTCTTCTCCACTTCCCTCACCATTTCGGGTCCTTTTCCTCCCAAGATTATCATCTCATGGAAGTTCCTCCTCCCTGTTCACTGCCCACAACCCAGTCTTTGTCCTGGCTCCCTACAATGCTCCATGCCTGGACAAGCTCCACACTCACTCTGAATTTATTGCTCTCCTGCTGTTCCATGCCTGCGGAGCAAGTATTCACTCAGCCACCCTTGCATGCCAGGATGAGCAGCAGTGCATGGAAGCTGGAAAATGAGTATGAGCAAGCTCATGAGCAACAGCCACCAGGAGAGCAGGGCTTTGTCACTAGAAACCCAAGGTGGAAATGGTGTGGGTCTTGCTTAGTTCAAAGCCAAAATGTTTCTGTCTAGGATGTCTGTTTGTATCTCAAGTCACACAGAAGCCATTAGTTCCAATAACGTGTCATTACGGGGGCGTCAGCAGAGACTCTGCAGCTAAGGTTAATTTGAGATGCATAATTTAAAGCAGAACTAAAATCCCTCCATTTCACACTTTGATGACTGAATTCAAATCATTCTTCAGATTTGACACAGCAGCTCTTAAGGGGACACTTGCACTCATCCCTTCCCCCCCCCCCTTTTTTTTTTTTCAAATTTTACAAGCTATCTACTGCAGAACAAAAACTGTTCTCCCTTTACAATCACTTTAACCTGTTTTCCCCTCACATTTCTTTTCAGCAGCTTCATATTTCACACATTCATTCTGACATGTTAGAATATGCCTGATACAGGCCACTTCTGCGACTTAAAAAAACACAAGACTGAGTTAAAAATTTCACTCATCATAACCTCAATGATTTTGCCAAGAACAGCTGACAACACTGCTTATCTTGAACATACCACATCACTTAGGTAACAGTAGTACCCACATAATTTTCTGTCCTCAGAAAGTACTGTGAACATCCCGCTAAAATACATGAGACATAATTCTTGTTTTTCATGCAGAAAACTGAGGCAAAGACAGAAGCATGCTGTGGTTCAACAAGTGCTTCAAGCTCATCCAAGTCTCCCAAATCTACTGATAATTTGTTTTGTCAGGCAACTTCCCTGAGCACAGCTGATAAAACACAAAAAATAATTAAGCAAAACGTCATCACAACAAAACAAAGCGGCATGATAGGGAGATCTCCATGCTGCTCATGCAGAGATGCAACACTTCTCTATCAAACGCCTTCTACTTTTTACTGTGTTTTCTTCAATAAAGCTCATGTAACGTTACCAAAATGCACAGAAACACACAATGACTTTTATCATCTGACACAACTCGATTTTGCTCTGAACTTTCAAGAAATCACAGTTCAAGCACAGAGACATTCTCTGGAGAACTGCCCTCCCTGCTAAAAATGGCAATGGAATTGCACAAGGGAAAAGGGGAGGGGAAAAAAAAAAAGAAAATTCCAAGAAATCTTTGACTCACCCATTGTTATTCATCAGGTTTTTGGAGCAGGGAATGGAATGCCATCAAGCTGAAACTGACAGTGCTATTTTCTGAACTCTAAGTGATGTCAATACTTCACAAAGCCCCAAGTGCTGAGAAAATTTTTCTCTGCAAAATTTTAAGAATGACTCTCAAAGTTTATTAGGTGGTGGTGGGAGAACCCAGAGCTAAAAGAGGCACCTGAAATTAAACTACGTAGGTGTGCTTTTGAATACTGAGATTATTAGGCTTCACAACTTCGTGCTATCTGTGACTCAGACTTTGTGCCACGGGTATCAAGAGACCTGGGACCTAACTGGAGCTCTGTAGAAACCTGCTGCTTTGTGTCTTATCTTTCTTTTTTTACTATATAGTAAAAAATTCACCCTCAAAAGACAGACCTCAGAGCAGGTTTTTGCACTCAGTACAAACCTGAATCGTTTTAGTCCACAGATTTTACTGTCCAGTTAACTTTCACCTAGCAAAGCTGATTTTTTTGCTGTTTAATTCCTAAGGTTTTCAGAACAACACGATGTCTAACAGCTGAAATGGCTTCAATAAAGTTCTGAAAATAACACGTACTCTGGCACGCCAACACACTATTTTTAATTGTAGCTCATTAAAGATGTAATAGAAGAAGAATTACATTCACTTCCAGCACTGTTCCATCAATGCAGTGAGATAATCATGCTGCTGTATCATACATAAAGCACTATTTATGTGTAGTGGTTTAGGTAATCTAATGGAAAGACAGAAAGCAGTGATTCACTCCTTGTTCTAGCTGTTGCTGAAACATGGCTTTTGCCTATTGCAGGGCCCAAGCAGGCACACAGAATGATTGGTTTCAAATGTTAGTAAAACAGAGACCTGGAAAATGAAAAGACACAAGTCAGTTGAAATGCTGAACAAAAAGAAAAAACAGAGAGAAAGAAAAAAAAAATCAATCTGGATTGCAGATGAACAGTTCTTTACAGAGCAGAGTACAAATGCAGGCTTCTGAGGTAATTTAAACCAAATGCAGACTGAAGCTGAAGTAGTTTGGTGAGTCAGCACAGGGAAAGGACACTAAAATTACATGCGAGAAAAGTGCAATCCTTTTTGTGTAACACACTGTATATTATTCCAGATTTACCAGAAAAAAAAAATCATTGTCTCCTTTGTGTTGTGTTGCCTTCATTTCCATTTGGTCTCAACCTCTACCTTCCAGAAACAAACTGCATGCAGGCTGACTAGCTGTGAACTCTGCTGTCTAAGACTTTCATTTCCCTTTCACTAAAATTTCCTCTCCAGACCATGGCAACATTAATAAACAATCATTGGCATGAACACTACTGCCCACCTTCCACGACTGCTTTCCTCTGGAAATAAAAAAAAAAATTAGTAGTTAAAACCAAAACTGCAGAGAATCATTACAGGCTCTGACGATGATTAAGTGCCTCCCAGATTCTGCCATCCCAGAGGTTTCAGCTACATACAGCTTGGTGCAGACCAGGATTTCAGCACTAAATATGCTCACCATCAGTCAAGGAAAAGCTTAACCTCGTATCTGCCTCGAACATTTCAAAAACTATAGCCATTTTTAAACTTACAAAGCAATTTTCATCTCCATTTTCATCTCATTCTTGCCTCATACTTTCACAAGAACGTAATTCTGTGAAAGCCACAACAATTGCTTGTTCAACGGAGACTGCCACTCTCTCAAGTGCTTTCTGTGATAGATTTGTAAGGACAGACGTGGGTAGAAATGAATAATCCAAAAATATCCACAATAGATAATGAGCAGAGTCTAGGAAAAAAAAAAAAAAAAAAAACCAAACCAAAAAAAACCCCACCACGTACTGCAAATGCAGCCCAAATTGGAACAAATGTCTACAGTAGCAACAGCACAGGAAGAGCAAAATGTTATTGTACATTACTGGCATGCAGCCCGTAATTACAAAAAATACTGCAGTATTCCACAGTAACAGTGTAAAATATTATCATTTCAAACAAAGCAGCTGCAGCACCCTGCCCACAGCAACCACGTTGCAGAGAGCCGGGGTGGAGAGAGCAGCCGGCTGCCGAAGGACTCCCTGCCGCAGAGGGTGAGGGGCCACAGGGTCAGCAAGCCCTCGGGACGGCTTCTCCTCGCACCCACGACTCCACCAGGGCACAAAGGACAGCCGTGCAGCAGCAAAGGGCTCCCACATGGCTCCAGCAGAGCCCACTAGCACAGAGAAGGACACTGCTCGCTCTGCATTTGGCCTCTCACTGTAGTGTGCCTTCTGCCAAATTGCATTTTCACAGTGTCTCAGATTCATTAAAATCCTGCCCATTCCAGCTCCTCTGTGCTGACCCATGATACCCGGCCCCCTCTAACACTATCCCAACAGGTTTTAACAGTGGGCTAGCAAGAGGCTCCCAAGCATCAGCTGACATAACACTGAAACTGCAATGGCAATCATTTGCCTCCACGGATGCCAAGCAGTTGCTTTACTACCTATCAGCAAAACAAAACACAATATGCACAGTTTATTGGCAATTCTTCTTGACCACTCCACCCAAGGACTACCAGCACAGAGCAGTCACACCAGGGCAAACAGAAACACCCCAGAAGTTACAATTAAGTCCATCTGCTAACTGGCATGCACAGCACACAAATCAGTAGTCCTATATAATCATTCACAGAAATAACATCTACCACATTTGGTTTCTACATAGATCATGAAAAAGACCAGCTAAGGAGCCACGTGTTTTTTCCAAACTTTATGCACTCAAGAGAACTAGCAACCAAAGGAAAAGAAATGCACAACACTGAACAGTGAGATGAGAAGGAAATGCAGCTCAAATGAAAGATACTTATTCCTAACTCATTTCCCTGTTTTCGGCTGGGATAGAGTTAATTTTCTTCCTAGTAGCTGGTGCAGTGCTGTGTTCTGCCTTTAGCCTGAGAATAATACTGATAACACACTGATGTTTTGGTTGTTGCTAGGGAGTGCTTACTCTAAGTCAAGGACTTTTCAGTCTCTCATGTTCTGCCAGTGAGGAGGGGCACAAGAAGCCAAGAGGGAACAGAAACAGGACACCTGACCCAAACTAGCCAAAGGGGTATTCCATACCACAGAACATCCTGCTCAGTAAGTAAACTGGGGGAAGTTGGCCAGGAGATACCAATCACTGCTTAGGGATGAGCTGGGCATTGGTCAGTGGACACTGAGCAACTGTACTGTGCATCACTTTTCTTTCACAGGTTTTATTTCTCTTTCACTTTTTGTTGTCTCCCTTTTCATTACGATTATAATTATTGCTACATTTTATTTCAATTATTAAACTGTTCTTAACCCATGGGTTGCACCTTTTTTTCTGATTCTCCTCCCTATCCCCCCAGAGCAGGGGCGAGTGAGCAAGCGGCTGCATAGTACTCAGTTGCCAGCTTGGTTTAAACCACAACACTCCCGCTTCCTATACAGGCTGCGAACCGTACAGATTCTCTGGATGAAACTGCAAAGCCTGAGCTTTGCCTCAGCTGTCAATGCTGCCTCAGCTATTGCGCATCTCCCCACAGTCCAACAACTCTGAAATACACACACACTTCTGGGCAGTATCTTTTAGAGATGTTCGAATCATCACAAAAACTGCTTCCATACTGCCAACCAGAAAGACGGTGCTTTTAGGAAGGAGCAAATTAACTGCCATACCTAAACACCTCCAAGCTCACCCGCATTTTTCATCTTTTCCATGCCAGCTTTTCCCTGACAAACACAAAGAAGGCTGTAGTATATATATGCAATAAATTGCAGTAATGCATGCAGTAGATTGAAATACTGCATTCACTGGCTTACAGATTCAAAGTTCCACTGGGAGTGCTGCAAATCTACATAAAGATTGGGTGGCTGGATTTGACTCTCTGACGTATGTAACAGATGTGTGAAGTAACACATAACCAGATGCCTCTCTCGTAAATGTACAGCTAGAGACTAAAAAACTCTCAATGGTTATGTCCAAGGGCTAAATGGTTATGTCCAAGGGCTAAGAAGAAGTGAGAGAATAAGAGCAGTGTCCCGTATCTAGCAAAGAAATAAAAGTTTAGGCTTTATGAATTTCTTCTCTAGATACAATAAATAGATTTTTCACGTCTGTATTATGAGAGAGGGTTTCTAAGCAGCTGGGGAGTCCAGTCACTGTGACCTAGTTTGCTCCATGCTAGGCTGATCAACTGTTTCTTGATGTCTGTGAAACTTCAAGGTCCTACCTCCAAAACCTCCACTGTGACTCTAAAAGCCTTCATCCAGAAGGAGGGTCTGACTCCTCAGAAGAAAAACTTCTCTGGACAAAAAGCATATGGCTGTGTAACAGTAATCATCACAGAGGCTCTCTCATCTGTATGCAGCATGGCCGGTGCAGCCCATAGGAGACCTGGGTTTAAAAATGTGAGCTAACACACAAGTGCTTGAGGCTCAGACATACTAATGCTTCTTTCCCCTCTTCTGGGCACTGCTGCAGCATGAGCACACTTGCTCACACAGATGTGAGTACTGGAAGAGAGAGAAAGCACCAACCTATGCAAGGTTTGTTAGGGTCCTTGAAGAGGATCTGTTTAGCCTGGGCAAGGATCCAAGGAAGATTTTTCTTGCTCTTTTGTGTGGATTAGGCATTGTCCTATGTACAAGCTTAAGGTAGGAAAAGGAAAAACAAACGTCTCCGAAATGTAATTGGATCTACGGGTCCAAGATTTGTCATTCACAGAATCCCAGAATCCCAGAATCCCAAGGGTTGGAAGGGACCTCAAAAGATCATCGAGTCCAACCCCCCTGCAAGAGCAGGGTAACCTAGAGTACATCACACAGGAACTTGTCCAGGCGGGCCTTGAATATCT
>JAVHNF010063017.1:4748-15728 GCA_034783455.1 Micropsitta finschii
AAATGAGAGGGAAGAAGTTGCTTATCTGGGCTACTGATATCAACATCATGTGAAGCGCATGGGGCTACATGGCTGCATTTATAAATGTAATTAACAGCATTTAATTAAGGACACTTAAGGAGAGGGGGAATTACTCTGAGGTGTGAAGTGCCAGGTAGTTTGCAAAATGAAGTTGAGAATTTGGATCAACAGAGCTGGAAATAAATTGGGCTCTGAATTATATGCTGTATTATCGCTACAGATGTCTGGGTGACCTGACAAGCCAGTCATTCCCTCTTCTCCTCAGATGCCTCTGAGGAGTCTGCAAGGGGCAATGTGAGAGAAGTAGATTCTTCCCTTTCTTGGCTTGAAAGGAAAAGCCTGTACAAGTAGAAGAGTGATGTGGTGCCACTGCCCTGCTTAACCTCCAGTTAATGCCTGTTTTGAGGTATTGAGCAGGGCATAGGCTGTCTGCTAGTTCTTTTCACCAGGATGAAATTTCAGCCAGTGTGTTTAACTTCAATCCCTATTTATCTGATTGACAATATGGAAGAACACAAGAGCTGTACTTGGGTCAGAGCAGAGGTTTCAGTATCAGGTATTCAACCTTTGACAGAGACCAGTAGCAAACACTCCAGAAAGAAATACAGGATTTGGGTCAGCAGGGAGGGAGCACTGCATGGCATACACCCTTACAGCTTTCTCCCGTGGCACAATGTTCTCTTTAGATGAATTCTGATATTTCATTAATAGATTTTTAGCTATTGAACGTGAAAATGACATGGAAAAATGAAAGGTGTTTCCTGTGCTCGGAGAAGGATGCTTACTGCAGGCAGCATTAGAGAGCTCAATTTCCCTGCTCCCACCTTCATGCTGGCTTTCTGCCTAAAGCACATGGCTCAGTAAGCTGTCACAAAGACAGCAGCACTTTTATTTTGCAAAGCAATCCACAGTTGTTGGTTTCAATTTGATATTTGTTTTGCTTTGGTGTTTTCTTCCTATATTTCTGTTCTGACACTGTCAAAGGCTTCTTTTTCTGCAGGGCTGTCAAATGTTTTAACATTTTGGCCTTGGTTGTGGTGTGTGTGTACTGTGATTGATTGTGTTCATTAGGAAAGTTGACTGTTGTTTATTTCACTATCAATAGATACGTTAGCAAACAAGATAAGTCAAGACCAGCAGTCATGCTCTAGTAATTACTGTAGGCTCAGATAAAGCATGTAGCATTGGAGCCTCACCATAATGAATCCTTGTTGGTCTGAAACAGGAGGTGCATTATATTTTAGATACTGAAAACTTTCCACAGCCAAATGGGAAGAATCACAAAAGAAGAAAACAGCTAATTCCTTGGGGCAGTATGTGTAGCACCTCAAATAATGAGAGCATAGTTAGAGCATGGCACCAGCTTTTAGCTGTAGCACTTCTGTTGTGAATCCAGGGATGTCAAAGTGTCTGATAAAACTGGATCAATTTTGATGAAATCTTCTTACTGGAAAACACAGCGACAGCAAAACTCAATTCATTCCAGCACAAAGTCTTTGCAGTGTTTTTTACACCTCCCCATTTTGAAGTGCTCTTCTCTTTTACTTAAAAAGCAGATAACTCCTTGAAATTAAAACTAGATGTTTTCCAGGCACCTCTGATGTTCTTCACTATCCCTCCTGTGCTCTGTGTTTCATATTTTCCCCTCAAAGCTCAGCAACCCTCAGGCCTATTTCTCCATCTCAAGCTGTTTCTTTCCACTGGCTCCCTTGTCCTCTACTGCTGAACTGGAAAAATCCGTTGCAGAGGAAATGCTGCTGATTCTGGCATGCTCAGGATCATCTCTCATCTTTGCTGAGCTTTGGACTTGGCCATGCTAACCAAGCACTCTCACAGGCTTAGGTCAGCCAAATGGGAGCAAGGCTTTTGTTTTGTATGAGAGAACAGGAGAGGGCTCATCCTGCCAAGAGCCTGACTTCTCATAGCAATTGCAAAGCCCTTTTCTCAGACACAGAAGCTACCATTTTTACTTATTTATTTATTTTTCAGAATAGCCAAAATCAGGATCTTGCCTCCTTCCTGAACCATTCTGTGGAAACTCCAGAGATTTAAATCTTGACCTTAAAACATATTCTGTTCAGTGGAGATGCGCTTCCTTAGAGATACGATTTTGGTAGACTCTGGCTTTAAAGGCAAAGGACTAAAGGAAGGAGGGACATACAGGCAGAAACACAGTGTCCCTGCAGCTGAGGTCCCTTGAGCAGGAGAATATGTGAAGAAAATGTGGCACTTTAACCACAAGAAGAAAAAGCCAAGAATTCTTTGTGTCATAAACAGGGTAGCTCTTCAGATTTAAGGTGAACCTCCCATTCTGAATCTTTTCCTCCCTTTAGCCTCTCATCTGTACTATCTAAAAGCTCTAAGAGATGATTAGGACCTTTCCAGGGCTTGTGAGAGAACTGGGGATCCCCCTGTCCTACACTGTGATGATCAGACACTTTTGGATGTGATGAATTAACTTCTAGTTAGTGCAGTGAAAATCTCTTATATCAAATACTGTCTGCTCACAGGTTGTGGGTCTGTATTGTTTCAAATAGTCAGATTCCAAAAGACTTTATACCCCAAAAGGAAACAAGCAGCAAATTGCTGCAAGATATAATTTGAAGAAGCATAAAACACTTGTTGCGATTTTAATTAAGTAACAGTTGCTCAGTGTCTGCCAAACCTACCCCCTAGTCACTGTTTAACTAGTAGTACAGGGGATGTTTATACCTGCAGCAGGTGGTGGAGCTGTCTGTTCCTGCATCACTTTAACAATTCTTAATGTACTTGATAATGTACTTGATTAGATTTAAGGCACCGATGCCTTAAAAAGCTGTTCTGGAAACTATGCAACAAGAATTTGCAGTCCTACGTATAATGTGTGCCATGGGAAGTTTTTAAACCCAGCAGGCAGAAGAGAAAGTACCTTAAAATAAGTTATTTTAACACCAAATAGGCTCTTGGAAGCTATTTGTGATCATTACGCAGCTATGTTATCTCAAGCATCAATTTCTACAGTGAGGTGCAAAGACCGGATGAACAAGATGGATCTTAGTTACCTTCACAGGGTGGGGGAAAGCCTCACAAAGAAGATTAAAGATAAGAGATATGAGAGAGCCCACTGAGAAGGGATTTACAAGCATTTGGTACCCACATCAGAGGTGATAGGTGAAGTGGCAGAAGTTATTTTGGCATAATTGAGACTCCCTGATGCCACTGCAAACTCATTTAGGTCGCTCACAGTCCTTGTGTAGGAGTGATTCTGAGGGACTGTAGGTTGGTACAATGGGTATACTGAAAAGACAGAGTGAAAGATCTATTTGAGGCACGTTACAATTTCAAAGGCAGCCAACTTTAACACAGTCACACCTTATTCAGGGCATTATTTGCATCCATCCTAACTTTTGAGCCCCAAGCATTCAAGTGACATCAGCTTTGTCTTAGAAGTGTTGCAGAAATACGTGGCATGAGGCCGTGAGTTAAAATGAATGAGTCTTAATGAGCCAAAAATTATTGCTTATACCTACATGCATTTGGTGTAAGAGCATATAAATCAGAGTTGTCATTCTGTATTTCCTTGAGCTACAAATCAGCTCAGTATGTCCTGAAACAGAGGTGAGAACTATGCTGTGGTGGAAGATGGAGCAGGGAAACTTAAGCAGTATCGATTGAAGGGGTAGGTGTGCCATAGTTTAGACAAATCAGTAGTTATATAGTAACCTGGTCTTAAACTTGGAAGTTTAGTGGGACATTCCTGCTCCTGTGATTTATTTGGAATCAGATAGATAGAGGAGGGTGGGTAAAGTCTCAAACTCTATTTCTGTGGATCATTGTGACAAACCAAAGCTCTGAATACCTGTGTGTAGAGACTGTGCTTGAATTACATCTTTTATACAGGAGAGAGTTTTATCTCCTGTCATGCTTCGCTTAGTTTTATTTAATATTTATCTAAACATCATTTTTTCAGTGCAAAATCATAGTCAATATAAACCTAAAAATTGGTGACACTTTTAAGCTCTAAGAATTTAAATAAATCAACTGGATAATATTGTAAAAACCTCATGTCCTTCCTTTGTTCGGTGGTTTAACATGGGTAAACCATTTGTTATGACTGCAAAGGAAGTACTCTGGCACCTTCAGCAGCATAAAAGGTTGACTCAGGAGAATTAAGTTGCTCAGAAAAGCAATTTCATAGCAAGTCACCCATCTCTGTAAGTTTGCAAAGAGAATATGGTCCACCTCACATTCATAGTGACATAGATTTCTTAGGAGGGAGAGAGAAGCAGTGTTCCAGCTCTCTTAATGTGAGCCACTGCACTGAAAAGTCAGCACACAATTCAGTAGTGAATGAGAGCTGCTTTGATGGTGGAAGCACCTCTAGAAAAGGTGTGTCTGGATGGAGAGAATTCCTTCTGTGTGGAAAACCCTTGTGTGACAGTAATTCAGTGAAATGCCTTTAGTATTCACACTGGATCTCCAGAAGAAAGCACCGTGGTTAGAATGATGAGGCTGCAGCTGTGCAGTGCAGTGGCCTCCAAATTAACAGGGTGGCATTCATCAGTTCTCTGTGTGTGTCTGGTATTTGGATGACTGATGGCCCAGAAAGGGCACAGCACTGACTCGATGTACCTGTGCCTTCAGATGTCTTTTCCTTTCTCTGGTTTTCTGAAGTTAGTCTGACTGGATTTGAGCTCTGTAGGACTAGACAGCTGCAATTATCTTCAGCTTTGGCTTGAGGGAAGGAGGCTCTGAAGAAATAGCTCTGTATCGTAAAAAGATTAGTATCTTAAACTGTAGTACATGGCATAATTCCTGCAGCAATTTCAAAGTTATGTACCATCAAATGCCATGTCACGTCCCTCATAATAGTCATTAGCAATTATGTCACATTGAATCACAGAAAACATGGTAAATTTGGTACTAATAGAGCAGAACAAAGTCTTTTCTGGTTTATGAGTGTTGTGCTTTAATCTCTACAACTGGACGTTGCAGTTTAGTACTGGCAGGGAGCCCTGTTTCTCTGTAGCTGTGTGCTTGCTTTTAGTTTTAAGATATCAATTCTTGAGAAAATTCTGCCACTATTAGGCATGCAAGTGTGGTGATTTATGCAGGACAAGAATGTTATCTACTGAAACATTTTTGCCTTGTGTTCATGCAAAGGATTGTAAAATCTGGACAGCAAAAGCCCAGTGTGCAGCCACACATAACTGTTGACCAGTTCAGCTTGGCTTTGCTGCTGCAGGGAGAACTGCTGTACCATGAAGTAGAGGAAGAGGTGCCAAATGGCACAGGTTTGAGATTTTTCTAGAGCAATGATTATGTACTTGCGTTGGCAAGAGCTAACCTGGCGAACAGGCGTGTTCGTCATATCAGTGCTACTTTATTACCAACTCATGGAATACTTTTGCAGACACCAGTAAAGTGAGTATGAACTGCCTTTTGGAGTATTCAGTTAAGAGATAGCAGACTGTCTCGTCTGTGCTGCAGTGACAGTGTTAAAGAAGGAAAAATTGTGTTTAATAGGAATCCTGAGAATGGCTCAGAAATGGGAATGGGAAGGAGAGTGAAGCATCAGCACGGAGCAGTCATTCCTTAGGAAAAGTGGGAGAAAGGACAGTGAATGGAATGAGCAATAAGATTAACTCTAAAGAAAGATTCCCACACCCATGTGCCATCATAGCATAGTCATGGGAAAACAGTAAGCTCTTGTTCTTGTTAAAGTCCCACCAGGATGAATAAGGACACAAAAGACAAATAGCAACTTAATGTAAATACTACCCCAGAGAGAGGGAAGCATTTCTTTTTATCTTTTAAGTTTCCAGTGATCTCACCAGATGTTAGCATGAACTCTTCTGGTCCCAGTTTTCAAAGCTATCCTCATAACTGGACCGAATCAAAGCTTTAAGGTTTGTGAGTACCTTTAAATGTATGGTTTTCAAACACTGTGTGCCCAAGAAGTTTGATCTGTTGAGTGATGATTTTGTGTACATGCTCTGCCTACAGGCCAAGGCTCTGATGGTGTTTAATTATATATAGGGAATATAAATGTAAGCTGTTCTAGTAGCAGTGTGTTACCACCAAGCTCTAACTGCTTGACATTGGATATCAATCTGGCTGCATGGGAGTTTGCCTTCTCCTAAGACAAACCTCATTTATGTTGTTAAGTGGATGATGCATTAAGCAACGAACATTGTCCTACAAGTCTATTAAATATTGCAGAAGAGTGGTCAGCTGAGCTGGTCACAGTGATTTCTCTTGAGGATCATGTGAGGTAAACCTAGCTGAAACTGGGATGAACCATCTCTGCCTTTAATTTGTTTGACTTTTCTAAGAATTTTCTCTTACATTGAGCTACTGTGAAGTTAGCAGTGTTGTAGAACTGCTGTTGTCTCTGCTGTTTCAAACAGTGATGTGTCCAGCTTTTAACCATGTTGTTTATCATGAACTTGGCTTCCTGTTTCTGAGACTTAAGAGCACCTCTGTATCCCAGAGAGCATTCATTTTGAAAACCCATCATGACGAAAAGGACTTCTAATTTTGGACCTTCCAAATTGATAACATGCTCTCAAAACAGAAGTGATTGATGGGCATCTATCTTTCATGTACTATAATACACATTATGTTCTTCAAAGAGCTTCTTAGCCTACTTTCTGGCAATGTTGCTGCTGTGTTTTTTCTATAGCTATTTTTCTTTCTTTGTGTTACTTCTAATGACCTCATGTAAAGCTGGTCATTTTACTTTGCCTTGAATATCAATTATTTAAAAATGGCGATGATTCTGAATAAGAGTCATACTGAGCTCCATAAAGTATCTTTTTTTCCATTAAACCCCAGTCTGCAGCTATTCTTTGGTATAGGCTTCATGGAGGTAAAAGATAGATGTGAAATTTTGTCGAATTACTTGGGGGAAAAAAGAAAAAGGGGGGGGGGGGGATAATCCAGTGCATTGTTAGAATGACTCTAACATCTTTACAAATTCAAGACACTGTTGTGTTGTGACCTTTCTCATCTTGTTAACTTGTTTCCCCAAAGTGTTCTGACCTTAATATAATGTATTTGCTAAAATGTTTTCTCTAAATTGTCAAACTACTGCTGTACTCAATTCTGTCTTAATGGCTCCCTACAACATCAGCCAGCACTTTTTTTAATACCATCATTACAGTGTTAGCACAAAAGCATCCTCAGGTTTTTTAGTAAAACTCTGTCATTTGCTGTTTTCTTTCAGCACTGTATCTTTATTATATTGCTCACTGTTAAGATCCTGTGCTACTTCTGGAAGAACTTCTTTTTTCTGTTCAGTTTTATGAAAGTGGCTCATAAATGTAACATTCTTCTTTGAGCAAACCGTATCTGCGCTCACATCTGCCTTTTTCCTCCTTTTCTGGAATGGAAGAAGTTGTGCAATTGTTAGATATTTTTAATTTCCAAATTCCTTCTAATTAAATAAGGAAACAAAAATCAGAATCTACCTTGCTATTTATTCTGGGTTTCTTGTGTTGGTTTTATTGCGGTGTCATTCAGCTGAAGCTGGCAGAGTTATTTCTGATTCTTACAAGTAAATTCATAATCAGAACCACACTGAGGCCTCAACCCAACTAAGTGTTTAATTCCCTTATTCTCTGTAACAAGTTTATGCAAATACTGTCTTGGTTGGTTGGTTGTTTTTGTTAATGAATATGATGCAGGCCCTGTGTGTTAACAGGCAGCTGTTTGTTGTAGGGTAGCTTCAAAACACACTGTTAGGGGATCTGGGCTGAAGCGGAGGTCTAGAAGAGTGGCATTCAACAGGCACAAACAGAGTAGCCACAAGCCATGGTACCTTGTTAGCTGTCATGAAACTAATGAGTTTTTCTAAAACTGAAAAGAAAGATGGAAAGACACACACTTAACACTAAAGCATGTGATTGCTCTACTGCAAGGCATCTCATGAGAGCAGAGGGGGAGAATCCCCTCTCTTAATCTGCTGGTCACACTTCTTTTGATGCAGCCCAGCACACGGTTGGTTTCTGGGCTGCAAGTGAGTACTTGTTGAGCCAGGTCATCAGTTAACACCCCCGAGTCCTCCTCAGCGCTACTCTCAACCCATTCTCCACCCAGCCTGTAGTTGTCCATGTGCCACCACACAGGACATTGAACTTAGCTTTGTTGAACCTCGTAAGGTTTCCGTCTGGATCCCATTGCTTCCCTCCAGTGTGTCAACCACACCACAGAGCTTGGTTTCATCAGCAATCTTGCTGAGAGTGCCTGTGCTCAATCCCACTGTCCATGTCTCCAGCAAACAAGCTAAACAGTGCCAGTCCACTGTTTATTGTGGTTACTGGTATGATTTTATTCCTTAGCCAAGGCTTGTTTCTGTTACTTGCTGACTTGGTTCGCTGTTCTTTTAAATCCACTGTGGGATGAGCTGAAAGAATATTATAAACATGCACCTTAAACTGATGCTGTAATTAAGTTCCAGAACAACAGCCAAATAAACTATTCATGGAAGGCACAGATGTTCTAGTTTCAAAGTAATTTTTGAGGGTAACTATTTCCTTCTCTGCATCCTGAAGCAATGGGTAAAGAAAGATTACAGCCGTGAACAGCATGCAGTTCTCTTTTAAAATGCTTTAGACGTGGATTGCACTGCACGGTTGATTTTTGCATGGAGGTTGCTTACATGTATAAAAATTACTTCCCAACTCATAATAAGCTGCCCTAGGTGACCATGAACTAAATTATTCAGTGTAAAAAATAACAAGGGAGGTCTTTGATGACATTGTCAGAAGATCAGAGTTTGTTACCAGTGAGCCCTCCCAAGCTCTGTATGCTTCAGATAAAAGCATAGGAACGCTCCATTCTTCTGGGAATGAGTGAGGAAGGAGCTGTGTTGCCACTGTCAGAATGCCTTTGTGGTTGACAGGTTCTGGAATCTATAGAGGATGCCATATTTGGGAAGACTTTGTGGTAACTAGTTATTATTTAAATATTTGGATATGAAACTAAAGCCTGACAGGGAGCCACAAATTAGCAATTCTGGTCATGGTTCTATCTTCCTTTCCTGTATTGAATTTTTGTATAAATTAGAAGAGCATTTGATCCAAGCTACACTTACTGTTCGTCTGCTTCTCACAGGCTTCTCTTTTTAGTGACGTACTCTTGGGCTTTAAGTTAAATGCGTAAAAGAACAGGGACCTGTTTTATTTGAAGGTCTAAGACTTTTGAAACTCATTCCCAAATTAGTAGAGCCTGATGAAATTCTAAAAAGTTGCCAGGTTTAGGGGTCTTTTTCTCCTCTTGAATTTATGTGGCTTTTTCTTGGTGATTGAGTGCTATGAAGGTGCTGTCAAGCCTTGGAGGAAGGAGGGATTCTTCAGGGGGCAGCTTACAAATCTGGTCAGGGACTGGGTACTACTGCCAATAGGTGGCTGCTGGGATGGGGTAAACCCGGTGAGCAGCTTCTGAGAAACAGAGCTTTTGAAGGGGTCTCTGAGGACTCCATGAATTTCAGAGCAGAGTTGGAAAATCCCTTTAAAAGAGTTTCACTTTTGTCCATACTCTATCAGAAGGAAAACTTAAGCTTGCCAGAAAAGTGAAGTTGAAATCAGATAGGACGTAAGGGACCACCTGAGGTGGGAACACAGGGCAGGAGCTGACTATCATGATGCTTCCCAGATACTGCGCTAAATTGCCCTGTTTTCTTGTATGCAGGGAGTTCTGTTGCACAGGCAGCTTTCCTCACTCAGACCTTTTGATGGTGCCACTGTAGGAGGTAGGCCAAGTGGAGAATAGGTAGAAGGAGCCCTAACCATAACGGTTGTGGATGCACTGACTGATGTCATTGCTTCCATTCATAATGTGTATCTCATGCCAGAACTAAGGAAAGGTTTTCTCAATCTATTTACATTTAAATATGTGGAAATATATATTTACCTATTTACCATACATTTATGCTGCCAAGACCAAAGCCAGACACTGTATTAATTTCCTTGATTCATCAAATGCTCTGATCTGCTTTTTGTCAGAACGTGTTATTAAATGATGTACGTATTCATGCGTTACCTGACTTCCTGACTAGCTACAACAGGAGCTTTAACAATGTTGGCAGCACGAAGCTAAGGCTAAAACTAATACCATGTGACATGAATATGTATAAAGATATTAAATTCAGTCCTGGTAGGGATTCTTTTTCTGTGCTTTGAAGACTCTGGTGTTGTGGAATAAAGATTTTTCTTGCAGCAACTTTTCAATTTATATTTAATTGACTTTCTGTAAAATCATCTGCATTTTTATATGTTTTTTCCCCTAAAAAGCAATATGAACATTTTCTGCATTTTCCTAATAATACAATAAACAGTGTTTGTAAAATGGGCAAATATAAAAATGAGACAGATAGGAACAACTATTCTTAGAAATGAGCTACTTGCTTATTCATTTTGTTGGGTTTTAGCAGGTCTGGTTCTTCAAGTCTATTTAAAAACTGGCAGAGGGTAGAAATAGGCTGACAGTATGAGAACAGCTGTTTCCCATTTGTTAAATATCAAATTAAACAACTATAATATGAAAAGTTAATAATAAGGAATATGCTCTTGCTTTGGCAAGTTAGACTGCAGCAAATAGAGGCTTGTTTTCTGTTCAGAAGAGATAAATCTCAAGTAATTTCTGCACCAAAGATGAATGGATAAATTACTGTGCTGCTAGGGCAAAGGGAACATCCCCAATGGCATCATCCATGCATGTGGCCACGTGGTTGCACACCTGAGTCATCCAACCGCATGTGCGTAGCAGCACATCTACACATGTGCTTAGAGCAGCCTGGGCAGACGAATGCAGCTTCCCCACTCAGTACATTCCTTGCCTTTGCATCAGTTTAGTCCTAAAAGATCCTTTTGTTTCATAGAACCATAGAACAGCTAGGGTTGGAAATGACCTTAAGATCATCCAGTTCCAACCCCCTTGCCTCACACTAAACCATTCCACCCAAGGCCTCATCCAGCC
>JAVHNF010063017.1:22086-36015 GCA_034783455.1 Micropsitta finschii
CAATTTCCCCTTGTTTCCCCCTAGTTTGCCCTGCTGTAGGGCAAAATCCTTCAGCCCCCATTAACATCTTCCTTTCTGGTGCCTGTGCTTGTGCTTGATTCTCATCTTCAGCACCTTCAGCTCCGTCACTTGCAATACCCCTTCTCTGGGGGGTTATCATCAAATCCAAATCCTCCTCCATATTCGTCAAATGATCACACCACTTTTATCTTACCTCTACTCATGCAGCATAACATCAGCTTCTAGAAGCTAAGTTTAGGAGTTTTTTCCCAAAGAACAAGTCACAGAAACAGTGATGAACTGGAAACACTGCAGCAGCAATCCTGAGTCTCATAACATTCTTCTTCAACTTATAACTAGGCTAAACCAAGAAAAGGTACATCCAGTTTGTATTTAGCTTAAAACCTGCTGTTTCTTCACCTAATCTGGTGAGGGGAATGAAGATGAGCTTGTCTGCTTTATGACTGGCCAATCTATCAGAATAAATTGCTTCTCTCAGCAAACTTAGCTTCTCCATTTAAAAGTCACTTGTAGTGAAAGGACCTGCTCCTGGGTCTATGAACAGCAAACATAAGCTACAAATACACTGCAGATTCCCCTGTGATACACTGCAGATTACTGTGGGTACAGACATATGTGAAATAATTAGCCTAGAGTTTGAAGGCAGGCTTTCTACGGTCAACAACATAGCTTGCTGACAGGAAATTGGAGAGCCTGAGGGGATCCTCCCCTGCAGCACTCTCAGAAAGTATTTGGTGAGAAAGGAGCTGAATGCAGAGGAAAGGGTTACTGAATGTTGCTATGTCCTACTGCTCTATTTCCTTAAGCCTGAATACCAGGAAAACTACTCAGACATCCTAATGTCTCAGTTTTATGGGTGGAGCACATAGGGACAGCTCTGCAGATTCATATTTGCTGTGAAAAGGTGATTGGGTAGGTAGAATTTATGTCCAAACCAAAAATAAGAACAAGGATTTTTCACTGTTTACCATTTTCATCTATTGTGTTTGGTTTTTCTCTGTAAGTGTACTTTAATGCCCATCAGATACAGATGACCTGCATGCTTTTACAAAGGAACCTACCAAATTTGAACTTTACATCCAAATTTGTGACTCTTTGTGCAAATACAAAATTGCAGAAGTTAATACTCATTTCGACTATGCTCCACTGGCTCTGCTAGCAATGGTCCTTCAATGATGCAAACTGCCTATTGCGTATGTATATGTATAGTTTTCTGCAGGACTTCAATGGACTGCATTCAAACTAGACATGATTTTCTGAAACCTGCACTTCAGAACTTCTCATGGAGGCCCAATCGTAAGTGGGAAACTACTCAATGACCAAAGAATGAGATGTCAATATTTTTTAGTCCTGCAATACTTGTAGGATTCAAGAAGTGGTTATTTGGGAAAAACAAAACAAAACAAAACAAAAAAAATACAAATCACAACAACCATAAAACAAAAAAACCCAACAAACCCAAACTCTGCATGATTCATAGATACATGATTTTCATAGATATGTTTTTGAAGATACACCATGCAAAAAACCTGAGGGTGACAGCACTGCCATGGTCAGTCACCTCTTTGATGTGAAGGTTGAGGGACAGTATTACAAAATGATGTTCCAGAGGTGACACAGCATCAGTATTTAGTCATGAAGATGGAAAAGGTTTACAAATGCTTCCAATGGATAGGATTATCATCTGCTAATTAATCTTCAGGCTGTTTAAGGAGGCAGCAGTGTGGGCACTGAGGGGTGGGAGCAGCAGCGCACAGACAGGCACTTTCCAGCCTTTGGGGTATAAGTCTTCAGCTTGAATTATGACCTCCTACTGTATCCGTTATGGCACCCCAGTGGTTAACAAGAGCCTTCTTTGTCCAGGGGTTGCTGCGGAGAGAGTTCCTGTACCTCAGGAAGCAGGGAGAAGAGAAGTTTCCTGTTTTGAAGTAGGTTTAAGAACTATTTTCCTCCAATCAGGCAGCACATGCCTGGGCAGGAAATGGAGAACACAGCTGCCAGCCCCACTCCAGGTCAGTGGCTGTGCTAATCAATGCAGCCAAGGTTTACCCTAGCCAAAAAGGCCCCAGTGATAAGTGGGTTGAAGAGTTAAGGGGAGGACTTGTGGTGGAAGGTGCCTGGAGAGAGACTGACACTGGAGCGAGACCAAAACAAATCCAAATACCGAAAGGAAATGGGTGTTTGGCTTCCTCCCTATATGTACTTCTCACACAGCACATTGCGCCCAGTATACGGCCCTGATAAAAAAGAGGTGTGTAATGAATTGTTGTGGCTCAAAACAATGCTCAGAGGCAGCAACAGTCATCCTGGTCATAACCTTTCACTGCTGAGGGAGACTTGCATGTACTGGGGGTGTCAAATGCACAGTCCCATCAAACACAGGAAACCAGTCAACATTTCTACAGCTGGGTGGCAGCTTTCCCCCCCTTTTTCACATGAAATTTAGCAAGAGCCTTTGCTGACCTCCAGGAGTGAGATTCAGCTCTGGCCCCAATGAAGCTAGAGCTGCTGTTGACTTTGTGCCAACTCTCAGCCTTTTCACTTGGTGCCCGATTTTTCTTTCACTGACCTCAGTTTTACACCTGTGTAACATTTGACCCTCAGTGGCACTGCTCCTCACTTACACTTGCTTACCCTGAGTGATGTCTGAAGCATCCATCTGCCATCCTTCAGCTCCCAACTCACAGTCTGATTCCCTGTGATGTTATTTCCTCTGGTGCTTAATGAAACAGACAGCATCTCAGAGGGTGTGAAAGGCTGGAGAAAACCAAGAGTGAGTGCAGTAGGCAAACTCATAGTAGTGTATTTTCAGTTACTTCTGTTTGTTGCCAGAAAAGCTCTACAGGCATTTTGCAAATACGGGCACTAGTGTTTTGCATGCAGGATCGTCACATCCTATTGAGTAAAGATAAAAATGTTTCTGGACACATCCATGCACAAGCTAAGTTGCATTAAACAAAGCTCTGCCTGCATAAGACACGGGTCAAAACTGATCAAGGACTTGAGAATTACGCATCTGGGCAGCTGAGAAAGAAAGCAAATACACATAGCAGTGAGGAATGAGTGGATCCAACTGTGTCATTGTATAAGCTCTGAGATTTTGTACCGTTGCATACAAATTTTATGTTATTTTTATTTACAAAAATGCTAGGCAACAGAAATCTCAGAAACTTGTTGCATCAGAGGAGCCTTGGTGGCACCATGAGTCTGAATCATGAACCATGAACCATGAACCATGAACACATAAACCTCCTTCCTGAAAGGACTGGTGCTTTTGCTAGGGTACCTTTATGGAAAATGCTGAGTGAAACAATCAGATGTTAATTTGACTAAGTAAGAATCAAAGATATATTTAGAGTATTTCACAGTTGTGTTCCTTTGTAAGGAATACAAATACAGACTGGTTTCCCAGGAACTGACTCCACTATCCTTCTAGCCTCCTTTTCCTAAAGCATTCCAGAGTCTGTACACATAAACCATCCTTCAAAATCTAGTATCTCCTGCAGTCTGTTGACTTTGGGACCAACTCCCACAAGTAGGTAATGGACAGCATGATTTCAATGTTGGTCAGGAAAAATGGTAATTGTAATCCCTTTTATTGAAAAAAAAACAGATACTGCAAAAACTGCTACAAAGTAACAAACTGCTAGTACAGGAAAGAATATTCATCATCTTCTTGCTATAACTCTCCCATTCTTCTCTTCCTCTCTTCATGTTTGTCTTCACTTGTCTTCTCTTGCCTTTGACTAGAATGTAAACTCTTCTGGGCCAAGACTGGGACATACGTTTGACAGGTCCTTTGCTATTAGTTTTGATGTAAAGAAGAGCACAGCTATAGAGTGAAGGCAGTGAGCAAATGACCCATCATAAAAGGTACATTGGTGTTCAAAAATAGGAAGACATGATCTTCATATGCCAGAAAGTATTGTACATCACTCCCTACTATTCTGATTCTGAGCCTTGGTGTGAGGTGGGCTTTTGAACAGAGAGGAAAAAGAAACCAAGAAAGTGAGGGAGAGGTGACGTACCCGCCACTGCAGGATTGCAGAGTTCAACAGACACAGGAGTTTGTCTTCAGGCAGCAATGACATCAGTCTACAACTGCCCCCAGTGCTATTCCATAACAGCAAAAATAAATATCTAAAAGGTGGTTACCTACCAGTATTTACTAGAAGTGGTTACTACTATAATCAGCTCATCACAGCTGCACATATTTTACATTTAATTTCACCTGCCATCCCAAGGAATGCATGTGGTTATTAACATGCATTCACTTTTTTCCATCCTGCTTTAGTAAACAATCTCAATTTTTGTGACATGCAGCACCAGCTTACCGGTGAATAATTGAAATGCTTATGTACAGTGCAGACATTCCCCCATACATTAAGCCTTTCAGATGTCCCAGGCAGCCTTACAGAGATAAACACAAGGGACTAGTTGTCCCATGTCCTATGGATCTATGTGCTTGGGCTTTGGGATGAGTGCTGCTGAACCTCTCCCTCTCTCATGGTTTCCCAGGTAGCATACTACCAGCTCAAGTGCACAGGGAAATATCAAAATACCATCACGGTAGATGATTTCTCAGGCAACTAAGACCAGAGATTTATGAGGCAATGTTGGTTTCCAAAATTGTACCTACCAGAAAATAGAAAGTTTAGTTCAATGTAATTCTAGGGGTGATTCTCCCTCCACCCTCCCCAACCCCCTCCCCTCAATGCTATATTCTTAGTTTGATGCCAGAAAACTTCTTTTGTTAAGGCCACTGACACCAAATAGTGAAAAAGAAACCACAAATCATGAAACCCAAACCTGAAGATCCTAACGAAGAAGAGACAGCAGGGTAGAAGATCATGAAAAAATGCCCTGAAAGACTGCTTGTAATGAAACAGACCTCATCTTGAAGATCACAT
Source organism: Micropsitta finschii (assembly GCA_034783455.1). Lineage (NCBI taxonomy): Eukaryota > Metazoa > Chordata > Aves > Psittaciformes > Psittacidae > Micropsitta > Micropsitta finschii. The sequence continues at coordinate 27,018 of JAVHNF010063017.1, forward strand.
CCACATAATAACATCAAGAGGCTTAAAAATAACAATTAGGATGCGTAGGTAGTATCATATGATAGAGTCTGTAGAGCTTCATTAAAATGACAGAGTGCTAGTTTATGTTACAAGGACAAAAATAAGACTCCAACATGCTAGACAGCCCTGATCCACAGTGGTATGTGGATTAGCCCTACTTGAAACAGATTATGCACTTGCTTAGACTTTGGCTTGGACATAAAATCAGTTGGATGAGGCTAGATGAGGACCTTTAAGCCTAGAATGTTCACCTGAGTTTTAAAATGAATCAGAGTTATTAAATGGATAGTTGGATTATATTTTGAAGAAATATTTTTTAAAAAGTTGACTTATTATTAAAATTTATTAATAATATTAAATTAATATTAAAAATTATCTGGAATTATTTTTTTTTTAAATATGCTTCATTTATCTCAGTGATTGAATAATGAAGTCTGACAAATGGTTCCTTTGCATTGCCCAGATCCTCTCCCTGTTTCTTCCTTTAACACCATCTATAGGTGTCAACCTGCAGGACCCCTGAGAGCACAGCAGGGTACATCCTCACTATGAGGCTGGTGAGGCACTAGTCCAGGGTGCCCAGAGAAGCTGTGGCTGCCCCATCCCTGGCAGTGTTCAAGGCCAACTTGGACACAGGGGTTTGGAGCAAGCTGCTTTAGTGGAAGGTGTCCCTGCCCATGGCAGGGGTTGGAGCTCAATGAGCTTTAAGGTCCCTTCAACCCAAATCACTCTATGATTTCACTTCTAGACAAGTAAGTCACAGATTCTCCCTGGGGAAGATGATTCCTCTGTTTGCTCCAAGGAGTGTTTTATGTGGTATGGCCACTCTCCACTACAGTTTGCTTGCAAAACTGGAGATTCCTCTTTTGACTGCAAAAGTTTGATTTGACTCTCTGGGTCTCCTGAACATGTTCACATACATTCACCTTCCCATTCTTCTATTTGTAATACAGATCTTTCCCTATTATTTTTTAAGAGAGTTAGAGGATAAACTGAAAAATTTCAAGCAGTTCTTTTATGGTTCTTATTCGCATTCAGCTATAAAGCTCCTAAAGCTTTTCATCATTTCACAACAAGAAATTATATCCTGGATTGTCTTTTAGACTGACAATAAAAAGAATATAAGCCTTTTGCTTACTAATTGTACTTTTGGATTTTTTGAGATATGGATCACTGCACAGATGTTTGTTTCTTTTTCCCTACTGTACCCAAATTGTAGCTTAATTGCTCATGTAGCAGAGTCTTTGGGGTCCAAAATTAGACTGAACTGCTCACGAATACCTTCCTTGGTGAACAGCGCAGGGAGGAAGCAGATGGAGAACAGGCCAAAAGGAACTTGTGAGAAGCACTCAGTCTTTCCAGAGCCAGGTCACAAAACTAACTGTGGGTAGTGCCTGCCAGCAGCCGGACTCTGAGCTACTGGCATGGTACGAGGAGCAGGGGTTGTCCCCTTGTCGCTAAGTCTGGGTTCTGCCAGAGTGTTTAGCTCCTTTCACAGAAAACAGGAAAGAGAAAAGTCCTTATCTGCTCCATGACATTTTTTCACAAGTGGGTTCTTTGCATCAAAACCTATGAGGTATCATAGTTCTTTGTCCTGCAGCAGACCAAGAAGCATTTTGAGTGAAGTGCACAGCAACTACAAGACCTCTGGATTTCCAGAAAGAGAAAAGGACGTTGCTGTGATAGAATTAATAATAGTCCAAATGAAAGCTGGCCAGAACAGCAGGTTGTTCCTCTTGCAAAGAGTGCCCAGAGCTTTCCACTGCATCTACTTATAGTGGCAACAGCTATTAAACATTCAGTGCCACATTTCAACATTCAGCAATAACACTTCCATCTGAAATTCCACAAATACTGACTGGGTGATTTAAACCCCAGTGTTTGTCTTGCAAACTCTTGCTAATGCTGACTTCCTCCTGCATGCACAGCTGATCTATATGCACTGGCACCGGCAGATACGTAGAAAGAGAACTGTTTTCAAATGGAAAATAAGACTAAAGACATTCTGGTTTTCCAACATAACCGTTAGTAGAAGTTACAGCTCTGGAAGAAGAATTTCCCAGGTTTTCTTCCATGGATCACGCCACTTGTCAGACCTGCATGCAGATTTAAGAATTGGGACACCTGTACTCAGACCCCATGGATTTACTGTTCTAAGCAGTAAGTGGGTTTTTTGCTGTATTTCTCTGCCTGAAATAAATAGTGCAGTTATCTTCATCTGCTGCTGTTTGTGCATTGAACACAAACAGTTTGGCTTCCTCCAGCCTTTTATATATTACCAAATGTATTTAGCCAGAAGTCACAAAAATGCATTTAAAATTCATTTGCTCTCTGAAAAAAGCAGATGTACAGTTATGAACCAGTAACCTATAGGGCAAAATGAACTTTTGCCTTGTGAGATAAGATTCCTGCTGTCATTCCTCCCTCTTTCTCTTTATGTGTTCAATATTTTCCAGGGATACACATCGTAAAATCTACAGATCAAATCTCTCCTGGGTTTGGTTTCATTATATAAAGGCAGTGCGTTCAAATAATTTGTGTCATGCTGCTACCCTGCGCTGGCTTGGCATAATCTGCTCCAGAAGACATTAACGAAAGCACAAGTGTGACATCTATTGACAGCACAAAACTCAAACCCAGCTGGCAGGCAGAGCAGGCAGCCTGTTTGCCTACAGCTTGCTGCAGCAGGAGCTGTGGAAGGGCAGTAAGATGCTGCAGGGCTAATCTCAGAGTGATCTTAGAGCAGAGGTTTACAGCAAAAGGCTTATCTTGGCTTTGAGCTGCATGTGGTTTTCATGGTTTTAACCCAGGTCGTTACACAGATTCCTAGAAGAAAAATCCATCTGGGACTATGGGACACAGCAGATAACAGCTCTGCCTCAGACAAATCTTGTGTAGCAGCTTCTCCTGCAGGAGTGCAGCAGGGAAGTGATGGTTTTCACGCTTCTGATGCCCATATGCTCTTCCCCAGGCATTCGCTATTCGCTAATGATTAGTGCATCTATCCCTGGAGGTCAGTGCTGATCAGCATGAATTAGCTATAGTAATACCATGGTTATCCAAGTTGGAGCAACCTGAGGAACCATAACTGCTGTAATGAGCCATCTGCAGTTTTGCTGTGTGTTGGCCATCGGCCGAATGAGGATGCTGGGCAAGGCAGACCTTCTAACCTGGTACAGCTGGTCTCATGTGTAAGCTGAGCTGTAGGAATGAACATTATTTACAGTGTTAAGCACTGCTGTGTTACAGACTCAGTATGGCTGGTATTTTGTCTTTCAATGTGGGTAGCAGAGGCTGGTTAGAAGTGTCAAAGTGCCTGGCTGTAGGACCATCAGTGCCTGTACTGTGCACAGAGAACTTCTTGAATCATGCTTTGAAATTTTCCTAAGCCATATTGCCCTTTTTTAGTAGGAAAAGGTTTTCTTAATTTCTTAATTTAATTTTTCTTAATTTTCTTAATTTCTTTTCTTAATTAAGTTCTCTTAATTTCTGACAAAGTAAAAAAAGGTATTTCCATTACCAATAGCTAAGAGTTGTCCTTAGACAGGGTCTTTATAACAGGCAGAGAGGTGGTCTCCTCGTGGTGATCTCAAGCATCAGACTTGAAGGCAGTTTTCCATATGTCACCTAAGTTCAGCTCTTATAATTCCACTTTCACCACTGACAGCCTACTGTTATTATAAGCAGCCCTTGCTCATGGCCTGACATAGCTTCTAGACAACAGTAATGTGAGTTTGCACAAGGAAGGGTTTTGTCTAAAGTGTTTAAAGGGCTATAAGCAGTCAACTGGGAATTAATTGCCAAAGGCTCCTTACTGAGATCACTGCCACATCTTGTGGACCTTTAAAGGTGCTTTTATGCCTTTAACCATCTGAATATTTCTAAAAGTAAATCACCTTTTTAATTGTATTCTGATCAAGTTTTATAATGTGTAATTCCACTGAATGTTGTCTGATGCTTTGTGTTGATATAAGGAAGATTGCAGTCAGTCTTATTTCCAACACAACCTATTTTTGCTGAACCTTTGAAAGGGATTCTTAAGATGGATTCGCAGTGTTTTCAGTGGAGATAGCTTTAAGATGAATTTATAAATCTGATTAGATCTAGAGATTTTACACTTCATTCTCCATTAGATTGCTGTCATCAGACAGGTTTGGATCTGAGCTTAAACTTTAGATCCTAATGTAACTAAATGAAACTATTGTCATTAAATATTATATTACACTTTAAAATTAGATACATTTAGGTTTATTAAATAATAAAAAATAAAATGAGCTCATCCTGGTGATTGGGTTCTTTGTAAGTTTGAGAAAAGAAGCAGAAGATAACATATGTCTGTGATTTACTTTCATGAACTCATCATCTGAGTGCCAAAAAGCTTCTGTGCTGAAACAATGGGCTGTTATCTTTCCCTTGAATATCTATGGACAAAATTGACTCCTTGTCCATGCTGAGGTCTCCCCTTCGCACCGGGGCTGTGTAAGGAAGTATTTTAGTACATTCTAAAAGAAAAAAGGCTTCATTTTGATCTCTCTGAGCAAGGACTGCAATTTTCTTTGATTGAAAAATCTTCTTTAATATTAGATCATTTCACCTGGGCTCCCTTGGCAAGAGCTTTCCCAGGTTCCCTTTTACCCATGTGTTCCTGAAAGGAGGCAGGCTGTACACATGGGAGCTTTTTTGTATATCCTCCACTGTCAGCCATTGCAGTAACTCAGCTGGGATTGCTGCCTCTTACACACTTATGTGCAGAAACTGTTTCCCCTTCTTTAAATGAGTGCATGTCTGAAAGTATAGGAATTAACACAGAGTCAGAAGTACAAACAAAATGTCTTCTCTCTTTTTCTTCTCTGTTGCTGATTCTTAACAAAACGAACACACTCCTTCAGTAAACCAACAGCAGTGAAAATTTATGCGAGGGAGCATGGATAAAATACGTGTAATTTCTAAGTTTGCCAGTTTTCTGAGCCCATATGTTTAGCACCAAAATAAAACTACAACACAGGGGAAATTGGATGATAGATCCAGGACATGGGGGAAAAATATATGGCTATTAATTTGTAATTTTGTTTTGCTAACTGTGAGACAAGAAGGGCTTTCAGCACACTAAATAATGACGGTGTTTGGAGTGATAAATCTGAGCATCCTTGTGCTGTCTCCCGCTGCTGAATAAATCTGTTGGTCTGTTCCAGGTTAACAATTCTGCTGATGACTTTAACTAGGCTGTTTCACAGAAAACCAGCCTCTTTCCCCTTGGCTTCACTGAAATCCTTGACAAAGCATGAATAGATGCCCTTCTGTGCAGCACGAGCAGAGTAAGGCTGTCAGGATGGTTCTGCCTAACACAGCCTCGGTTCTCTGCTTGGGAGATTTTTCTTAAGCTCCCTGCTCTGCACTACAGCTGAGAGGAATGAGCTCCTGCTTGTCATGTTATGGCTAGTTAGATGTACCCTTCTTTCATATGAGAAAACTCAGAGCAATAGTGCTCATTAACTGCTTGCATTAAAGCCTTGACAAAAGCTGGGTTGGAGTGGGAAAACTCATTTATACCTGATATAAGGGGATCATTAGGTAGCTGAATGATTACAAGAAACCCAAGGCCACAGCACACCAGAGAAGGGGCTACAGGCTGGCAGGAGGATTCCTGTAAGTCTGGGAACTGTTAACTCTTTACATTGCTGCATGCACAAAGGAGGAGAGTTCTTCTTTCTTTCTTTGTTGTGGGGTTTTGGCTGATTTTCTTCTCTTAAGCTCCATTTTGTACTTCCTGGCAACTGTTGTAATATGCAAGTGTGGGAGTTACAAGACTGACACCAGCTTTGCACAGGCACATAAACTAGATTATGGCAAAGTAGCCTTACACTGCCTTTGTTACCGACTTCTTTGCAGCATAAAGTGAGACTTTCTACAAAAGTAATTCAGGAACAAAGAGGGGCCGTGTGTGACATTCCTTCAGGAGGAAGCAGTAGTAGCTGTAGCTGGTGTTAGCAGGCTCAGGTAGGAAATGGCAGACCTTGCACTAAAATAGCGCATTTTAATGATGCTCTCACACATACTATCTGCCAGTAAACCATTTGTTCAGGGGGTTTAGTTACGGTTTTCAGGGAGAAAATCTGTTCAGATTGCTCACAGATAGGTAAATAGGATTTCACAGCTGTTATTTTGGCAAACTGAGAGTTGGTGGCATTTGGTTTATTTGTTGTCAGATGAAACTTGTGGGAAGGTGAGATGGTGATGGCAGATTAAAGATCATTATGAATCTTTCTAGGCTTGACCCTTGCTGCATGATCATCTATAATGGCAGGGACTGGGCTTAACCTTCCAATGCTTCTTTTCTTGTTTCTTTTGTATAATTGCTCCTCTGTGGACAAACACTTGAAGTATCATGTAATATATTGTTGTGTGCCCATGTGCGTAGTGTTGGTTGTGACAACCTCATTCACAGGATAAGTGTCCTAATCTTTACACTATTAAAAGTGCCTGATTTAAAACACAAGGTCAATCCATTCCCAGCTCAGTAGAGGAGTGGGTGCAGAACTGTAGATGCAGATCCCAAGGGAAACAGGCACTCTTTAACACAACTGGAAGTACCAAACTCTGAAGGGAAGGAGCAGGGCTTATATCTGTCGCTCATCTTTGACTTGTTATATAGCTTCTTTCGGAGCATGCGAAGCTGGTTACATGTTGAATTTGAGCGCCCACCTACATTTGCTGACATGGACGGTCATCCAAGGTGACCATATGTCTCCTAAGACGAGTCATATGGAGACAAATGGAAGTGCTCAGTTGTATACAGATATTCTGGTGGTGCAGCCTCATGCCTCTGACTTTGAATTCTTGGTTCTTTTAGTTTTGCAGTCAAATGTTTGAACCCAGTTGGAAGTGAAGGCCATAAATTTCAACCCTGGAAAAGAATCAAATAGTTGTAATAAAAATGAGCTGATAATTTGAAACCATGCCAAAAATACACTCTATTGTCTGGAATTCATTTACTAAGATTTTACCATAATTGAGCTTGAACATTCATTAATTATACTGAGTTTATTCAGAGTAAGTCAGGTAATTGCTGCTTTTCACAATTACTCATGAAGGATTGTAATTAAAGAGCCCGTGCCATTCTCAGTGAGACTCTGTTGAAGTGATTTGCCCTGCCTTGAGAATCCCCTGCTTTGTTTTGCTTCCACCTCCTTCTGGCAGGGCTGCTCAGAGCTGCTAAAAAGTTCCTGTGGCAGTGCTTGGGGGAAGACTTGTTCTGGTATTTTGTCCCGTTTGTGGTATTTGTACCTTGTTTTGAGATCTTTATTGTGCAAGAGCTGCTCCAGAGTGAGTACGTTAGGGGGAATGGGAGGGAGAACAAGCCTAGAAGTGTGGGTCTATTCCCTGAATCCCCTACATTTAGAATTTAATACTTTATATAAAGCATATATCTGTTCTGCGGATTTTGGGAAACAGCAGTGCTATGAAAGATGAGGAGAATCAGACAGGTGGAACACAGTTCAAACTTTAGTTGTGATGGCAGGTTTATCCAGAATGGAAGAAATTTGGAAGAAGTCATGTGGGGAAATTATTATAGAATTCCACTCTGATGAGTTTGCTGCAGAGGAAGACACAAGCATCTGGATGCTGTCAAAAACGCTATGTTGGACCATGGTTTTTATCTCTGTGACAGTTCTGTCTTTACTCAAGTTACTGGTTTAAAATGTAATTGATAATTTTCAACTGAAAAGATGGCTGGGGTCTGTCTCGAGCATGCTGCTAATTTTCTAAGTGATTCCTATGGTCTTTTTATGGTCTTACTGAAGAGCACTTCAGTGTTAACTATTAGAAAATGAGGCACAGGCTCCGAGTTTGTTCCATTGGCTCTCTCTGTTGTCAGCAAAGAGAGGCAGGCAGCTCCAAAAGAACTGGTGAAATTCCTTTATTACTTATTTTTTCTTTAAGAGCACTGGAAAGAGCAGAGAAAATGAAAAAGAATCCAGGGCACTATCCCTGTTGTTGAATTAGCTCTGATATGCCAGTGATACAGCGTGCTCTTTTCTTAAGTTCATGCTCCTGTTGAACCTCTCACTTACTATACTGCTTTAAAGAAGACATTGCAGTCTGTTGTACCAATAACTCACTGGCCGGAACCCATGAAATTACATATTTGCATTGTTCTTATTGTAACGAGTTCTAAAGGACATGTTATAGTTCAATGTGCCTGCTAACATTTAATCAACAAGCCATAGATAAAAATCTCTGAGTGCTGGGAAATTGGATAAAAGATCATAATCATTGCAGGGTTTTTCTTAATTAAATTATTCTTTAAATAAGAGGTCTCCTAGGCTCAAACCTAAGAGAGCACAGAGGATCAGGACAGTGCTGAGACATGAACAGAATTGCTGAGGATGATACAATTCAGTTATTTTTAAGGAAATTGAGTGGTGAGTGACATGGCAATGTCATAATGTGCTCTGCAACAGAAACAATTGGATGCAAGATGCTTCACTACTTTCAAGTAGTGTTGCAAGTAGTTCTACATTGATTCTGTGTTGCTCACATCCTCATTCAAATGTAGATCTTTCTGAATTCACATTGCTTCTGCTAGGAACCAAATATCCTGGGACAATCAGTGGAGATTGATGCTATTAGTATAGCACAGGAGGCCAGATCCAGCTCTATCTTGCTACCTATTTGCTACTTTGGAGTAGTGTTTTTTCATGTTGCTTCCTCTGCACTTGCAAGGTACAACACTGTGTGTGGTTAGTTATCCATGCTTTTTGAATGGTATGCTGCATAAATTAGACTTGATAGTGTTATCTGAATAAAAGGTTGGTATGTGTATGTTAAGGTGATGGTTAAAACTTGCAGCCACCTAATATTCTGGTTGTTTTCATTTGTCTTTGTGGACTCAAACAGAGCTTTGAAATGTGAATGGGAGATGATGAGTCAGCCCAAGAAAGGTCCCTTGGTATTAACGGATCAATTGGACAAATCC
>JAVHNF010063027.1:6874-17464 GCA_034783455.1 Micropsitta finschii
ATTCACAACCTCCCTGGGCAACCCATTCCAGTGCCTCACCACCCTTACAGTAAAGAATTTCTTCCTTATATCCAATCATCATTGCTAGCTTTTGACAAAACAGTGGAGCACAGGCTTTCCCCCCTGTGGACATTACCCATACTGAAAGTCACTATTTTGTAACCAATTTAGTATAATTAAAGACTGAAAGCAAAATGAAGGGAGCAGAGCATCAATCTTTTTCTACTCTCCTGATACTCGGTGAATTGTTAAATGCATTTTAAGAGCTGACTCACAGTACCTGCAGTGCCAGATTGGCAACTCCAGTGAAGTCGTGGGGTTACAGTAGGGATGGATTTACCCTGTCTATCATGTTAGGAAGCCCTTATTTTTTTTATAGAAGTTGCAGCATATTTTGTCAGAAAATAGGGCCAAAGCCAAGGCTGTGTGAAATCCCTGCATAATGTCAGGTTTCTATTACCATAGATATTCTTGTGCAAGTGAACACCAAATTCCCTGAGCAACCCGCATAAATAGGGTTCCTGCATTCGCACTCGGGCTCTATGCCATTTCTTCTGTATACCCATCCACAAAACAAGATAGAACATCAGTTTCTCTGTGTATAAGTAATTTTATACAATATAGATCAATTACTTAATTGTTTCCAAGTATTTCTGATGAATGGGCTTGTTCCACAGAAGGAAAACCAAAATAATTTCACCAAGCAATGGGGAAAATTGTCCATCCAGGAAAAGGAATGATCTTTATAATTCACTGCTGGTTATTCTGACCCTTGTGCTTACAGTGGCTGCTCTTTTGTCTCCAGTTTGTTCCCTCTTAAGAGGAGGAAGGCATACAGTCAATTAAATAGAGCATGCTCCTGTTTCAGCACTAGGGAAGACTGCACAATGTTAGCACATTCCTCTGTCTCTCTTCTCTCTTCTTCCAACAAGGAAAATCTCAGCAGTTCTTCTTTATATTTTGGTTTTTTCCTTCCATGAACTTCCAGTCTTCATCTAAACCACAGTGTTTCCTGGTGTCACAAGCCTGGCTCCCAGGGAAATGCAGACATACATGTATATTTAGCAATAGAGATATGGAGGTATGGTGAGGTTTAAACTCCTGCTCGTGTCAAGTGTGCGGGTAGGCATCCGCGCACTGGTTTGGCTCAGGAAGCTGTAGATCTGACTGTATTTACGGTATTTTTCAGCAGCTTTCCATTCTAAGCTCTATTTAATGGAATCTATGCATAGTAAGTAATCAGGTCAGAGAGAAGCAACATCCCCTGTTTGAGATCAATCGCTGGCTAATACTTTATCTAGGCCACTTTATTATCTCATGCTGATTCCATTCCCATTCTCCTCCTCCTTTGTAGCATGCACTTCAGCTGTGGTAAAAGTACGTATCGCATACATATTAAAAACATATACCCATTCTATCTGTATGTAAATGTGTGAGACACAGCTGGATATTGCAGGAGTTTGATTTACTAATAGTTATTATCTGTTCTAGCTGTTCAGAGGCAAAGAGAGTTTCAGAAAACAAGCTAGCGCAGAAATTGCCTTTATGATATCACTATCCTGCTTTGGTAATTGTTTAAAATCTCTTCTTTAGTGGAGGCTTGGCCTTTTACTTTGCAGATTGAGGGAGCTTTTCAGAAAGCCAGCAGAACTGTTGAAGTCTGGTTGGGGTTTTTGTTAGTACAACATTGAACTCTCCCCTGCTACACGTGGCTGTTTAAATGAAAGCAATTTACTTAAAGAAATTGTATTTGAAATACCAAAAGTCAGGCATGTAGCAGTTATTCCGTTTATGCTTTTCCGTGGATGCTTCAAAGTACAGACTTTAGGATGCTGGTTGGTTTTCTCAAGGAGATTATCGGGCAGGGAGAGGCAGTGCTTTTGGCCAAGAATTCAGTCACTTTCCACACTTGACTGCTTTAGCACAGATCTAATAATTTTTGTTCAAGTCTCCAAATTCCAAACACAACCACTAGCTTTTCTCCTTAAAATTTAAATTACTGATGGTTTTTATGTTGGTGTCTCATTAATTTAGAAGACTGCAGGATAAATTGTACGTAATCTGTGTGACCTGATGGAAAAAATGATGTTGTTCTTTGGGCTTTTTATTTCAAAGTCTCTTTCAGTTTTGAAAATTCCCATTCCTATGTTCCTGTGCTCAGCAATCCCTCTCTCCATTTCAGGAATGGCATTTAGACCAGGGATCCTGATCCTTATTAGCTACAATGGTCATTTTTTCAGATGGATCATATATTTTTGTGTTTAAATACGTTAGGATATGTGTCAAGATATTATAGACTCTCAAATCTAGAAATTGAAAATGCAGAGGGTTTATGTAGCTGTATTTTAAGTGACTGTATTCTAGAGGGTCTGGGCAGTAGCACATCTTATCAGGTAGATAACTTGTTTACAGCTCGCTGTGTTTGCAACTCTTAGGAAATACTTCTATGGTTTAAACAAATGAGTGAAGGATCAGCATAATCCCACCTGGATTTTCATATAAACCTTCAGAATAAAGCCAGTAAAATACCTCCACTTAGGTTTGTCAGTATGGGATTTCCCCCAGCAGCATTTTGAATTTGGCTTTTGCGTTCTAGCAGTGGCATCACCTGTACAGGTTGGGGTGTTTTGTTGGTGTTAACTTTTGGGAAAGACCAGAGGGGCATCTGCAATCTGCTTTTCACAATCACATCCCGTAAATCTTGCGAAGACAGCTTTACAGATTAATGTTTTCTGTCTGCACCTACCTAGATGTTGATGCATCATTGCTGGATCACGGTGAGCCAAGAATTTTCCCTCTTTGCCTACTTACAATCATTAAGGTTTTTTTGTCCTCCACCAGTGCAGAATCTCCTATCAGCAGTGATTTGTCCAGCATAAAATCACCCGTGCTTGGACCCGTGATGGATAGTTTTGTTTGCTACCATTGAGACTCTTCTCTGTCACAGCGATCCCAGGTATTCACCCCGTGACAAGGAGAAGTTCTGACAGACACCACAGATGTGAAGGAAAGGGCTTCTGATTTCCCAAGGAAAAAAGTACAGTAGAGCCAGGTATTTTAGTTGTTGTAAATATAGAGTCGTAGAATTGTTTAGGTTGAAGGAAACGACCTTCAAGATCATGAAGTCCAACCATTAAATATAGATGATAGGTATTAAACTGTATCTTCAGTCTGTCAATTCAGACACACAGTGGACATACATTGGAAGCAATGACAATATTTATGTTGACTTCAGTGATGCTAGGATTTCACACCAGGGCTCAGGATGTGCTTGCTGCTGTGTGTTCTTCATCTTCCTTGCTCAGGGTAGCTTGAGAATTGGAGAAAACAAATGTATATTCTTTCAAGTGGCTGCATTGCTCAACCTATTCCCCACTCAGCAGGAATGGGGAAAGGTGGGTTATGGATCCTTCCCTCTGTCTTCGAAAACAAAAGAAGCTGTCTCTGTCCTCAGGGGTATGATTTGTTCTTCTTCGTCACTTGGGATATCAGCTCCAGAAATGGAGAAACACATTCAATCAGTGTCACTAAATCCAGCAATTACAGAAGACTGAGACCGTGGCACGGTTAACTTGTGTGTGTGGAGAGTTTGAAGGCGTTACATGCATCCACTGCCTCCTGTAGTCCCTTGCTCATACAACCACTGACATTTTACCATAAATGTGAACATCTGACTTTCTAACATGCCCTGAAAGCTGCATAATATATTAGTGCTTTCCAGTGAAATGAGGAAAGAAAGAGCTTGAGTTGTCTCCAAAAAGTGTTGAAAATCTAAGGAAATTGGGCAAAAACAAATTGGCAACAGCTTAGAGTGATATAGTTAATATTTTTGGTTACTTGGGTCTCCTGGGCTTTGCAGTTTAATTTGAGCAAATGTTTCACTTGGCACTTCTGGTTGTTCTGTAGCTCTCCAGGCAGAGAGGCAAATATTTACATCTCACTCACTTTGGTAGCAGAATTGCCCATCTTTCACTTATGATACGTTGAGAACATGTGCATTTGCCTTTCCATTTTTATGTTAGCTGTCTTCCCTCTGTATTTATTTTAATCTCTAAACAGTTCCAAAATCAGAGCTGTATCTTTAATTCCCAGAATTCTGCCCTTCCCGTTCATTCCAGATGCATCGAGGAATTTGCTCTGAGAGGCAACTGTTGAAATCAGTGTGCGATATTTATTTGTATAATGAAACCGGAATTGAAAATTCATTCAACCACGCTGCATAGATTAAAACTGCTGGCATTTGTGTAGTACCAGCTACTCGTGGGTCTGTATCCCGATTAGCTCCTGCAGTATTAAATAAGAGTAATAATTGCCTATGAATAAGCGGAGTATAAAGCAGGAGATAGAGATATGGCTTCTTAGTGACCTGCGTGCATTATGCCTCAAATCCCTTAATCAGATTTGTGCCGGTTGATTCTTGCATCCACAGAAATTCAGCTGGAGGATCAGGGCCTAAAGTAGTAAAAAATCAATTAATACCACTTTCTAATTTGTGTGGTTGACAAAAAAAAAAACCCCGCATATAAATAGGGGACATTTTTCTGCTTAAGAGGGGCCGCACTGAAAGATTTTTAATTGGATTTTCATTGTGATTGACAGCAGTTGATTATGACAGTAACTTTATTTGGCTGGACTGTTATAGTCCTCTTGTTCTGGGTGGGTTTCCCCCCCACCCCCATCAAAGCTCTTCTTTATCTGCAGAATTCCCAGCGGAGCAGCAGTGTCTGTGAAAGAGCCTTTTAGCACCTTTGTTGCAGCCATCCCTGGTGATGATTGGGCCCAGCTGGTAGCAGATCAGAAAATGTGCCTTTCACAAAGAGGTTGCATCTCCCTTCTCCCTTGTTTCAATAATTTTAAGAGCCCCAGAAACCTGTTGAGGATTAGAAGTAGCTTTAGATGTGAAATGAGTGTTAAGTATTAGTAATCGGGAGATTAGGGCCCCGGGGACAATGGGAGATAAACAACTGCAATTAAGGCAAATCTGCCAGAGTAAACAAAATTTAGCAGAAACAGATGCCCTAACCATTTTGGGGGATTGATTGGAGGGCACCGAGGAATCGATTTTTGTCTTGTTTACACTTCCCAACCCCCTGTAATAAACTGGGGAGGCTGAATATTTCATACAGCCGGATTTTAGTTAATTTTTTTCCAGCTCCTCACAGTAGGTTTGCTCTCTTCTAACAGTGACCAGGCCCGACTTTATTCAGCATTCACAGGGAGCAGCTAATTGTCTATGAAGGGCCCCTGTGTTTAAATGGGCTTGACAGGAATTTAAATTCTGTTTCAATCAACCTCTGTGCTCGCAGTCTGCTCCAGTTTCTAATTTTTAAATTAAACATGATGGGCTTTTTTTTTCCCTCTTTCTCCCTTCTTTAAGCTGTGGCCTGTCCTCCGGAGCCGGCTCCTCGCACTCCCATCCCATGGCACGGGAATGCGCGCGGTTATGAAGGCTGTGATAGCAAAGCACGACGAGCCGCAGCCGTGGAAAAGTTCATTGTCCCATCAACGTGCATCTGCCCATTTGGGTTTAATGGGAGACGCTGGGGTAAACGCTCGGCTGGCGTAAATCAGGCCGGTTACACCGGCGTCTGCCTGCGTAGCTGGAGGGAGACGGGGTTTCCACCCGGGAAAGGCTCCCGGTAGGGAACGGGGGCATTAAAATACAAGTCTGAGAATGTAAATGGTTTGCGTGGCCTCAGTTGTTTGTTCAGTGACCTTGTGAGAGATTCAGAGGGGGTTTTAATGGGTTTTTTTACCAAGCCAACTAGTGGTGATGTATTTTGCCACCTTCTCTGTGTTTTCAGCAGGGCTCCGTGTGGTTTTTTGGGTGTCATTTCCTACCTGTGCTTTTTTCTGGTCCTGAGATGGGGTTGATTTGACAGTGTGTTCATATTAGATCATTTAACACTTGCTTTATTCAGTCTTTTCAGTAATCCTGGAAAACATGGGGGTGTTATTTTGCACTCGATGCAGTCAGTGTGTAGGCATGTCTTGCAATGTGATTGTAGGGAGCACTTGTAAAACCAACTTGCTCATTTGCGGGCACTTCATCATTAAATGCTAGCAAAGTGCAGGCTGTTCCATTCTCCCTTTTTGCTTCCAACCAGATCGTTTTCCAGGTTTTTTAGTTTTGTTAATTGTTGTTGTTTGTGCGCTGTGCGAGCACACATGCGTATGCACACAGCATTTTCTACTCCAAGATCTGGGTGAAAAACATTTTCTCCACCTTCCTTCTCCAGTCCAGGGAAACACATAGTCCCTGTTCGAAGGAAATACTCTATCAGCTTTTAATGTCTGACTTAGCTCTCTTTGGCATCAACGAGAGCAGTCCTGTACTTGCATGAGATATGAGTTGAACATGTTCTGCAGGCACATCTCCATTAACATTAGAGATCAGGTCAGGTTGCCTTTTGGGTGTGAATCTCTTGCTCGTTTAAAGGTACCACTTTTTCATTCTCATCACAGACAGGTCTTGATGCTCATGAATCGATTTCGAATTAAACCAAACTAGAAGATGCGCTCTAGGCACACACCTAATGAGCTCCAGTTACTAATGGGTGCTGTGTCTGCAGACCAGACCAGAGCTGGTCAAAAGTAAAACCTCTTCCACCCGTGAAACGTTGCATCAACCATTTCATGCAGCGGATCTGCTTCTGTTGTCAACAGCTTGCTAATGTTGACATACTCCTATCAGCCTTGGGCCACTCTCTCTATTCCTCTTCTACAGCTCTTCTTAACCTCAGCAGCACTTGCAAAAGCACACTCCAGTCATGTTTTGGTTGCTTTAGTTTTTTGTTAAGAGTCATCACAGAAAGAATACCTTTGCTGGGAGTGAGCTCGTTTTGTCAGCCAAGCACCAAGAGCCATGCCAAGGACAGTAACCCGTTTAACAACAAATACCAAAAGCAAAACTGCTCTAGAAAGAATGATCTGCAGATGGGCAAATAGTCGTCCTCTGTGCCACAGCCAAAACCAACAACTCTGTAGTAAATTTAAGACTGCTCTGTGCCACAGAAAGGGACCAGCAAAAATCAGCATGTATGCACACCCTGGAGTCCTGCAGTAGGAGGGGATTGAGTTGTCTGAAGTCAGGTCCATGCTACAGAGTGGAGCTGCACTGATTCCTGATGATCTGACCTGGAAAACATTCCCTCTTGACCATGAGTCTTGTGATGAGCTGCCAGCCTGGACACATCAGTTGGGTGCACAAGGGGTTTCTGATGTCTGTTTTTAGGGCCACCAGCACATCGTTTGGCTGTGGCCAATGCCCAAAAGAAGGTTGAAAAAAGGATTTTAGTATTAATGTCATCATCTTCATAATGATCTGTATTGCTGTTTAGGAATGGGAATTGAGGAGTGATGTGTGGACAGTTCCTCTCAAGGTTTTCAGGTTTAAGTTAAGCTCTTCTTCCTCTTGGTCCATCCATGTTCTTAGGGATTGCCATGGTTTAAAGCAGATTCTGTAAATTGCAACAGAATTTTGGTGGCTCAGCAAAATTACTGAGCCAGACAAAAAATCATCTGCAATTAACTTTGTCATATAAGAAGTAAAAGTGCATTGGTAAAAAAGTTAATCTGCAAATAGATGATAGTAATAAAAAACCACATAAAAAGAATCCTTCTTGAGAAAAAAATGGTAAACAGGAAATACAGCTCCAAGTCTTCGCTGCTCAGTAGTGTTATCCATTTATCTTTGCTTAACACATTTTGTATCATCTTTTCACTATCTTAAATATCATCAGAGGGATAAAATCATTAGCGTGCTAATCTGGGTAGCCATAGTTCTAACACTGACCTGGGCTAATCTGCCTTTGCAATTTCAGAACTATGTTTGACTCCTCTGAAAGTAACCTTAAATTGTAGTCTTGTAAGAATTCCAGAGCTGTATCCTTCACTCCTTCTCCTAATGAGGTTATGACCAAATGCTCATTATAATTGCTTTAGACTCCTTTTAATTTTCAAGCTTATTAATCATAAGAAGAGTTATTTAAAATTGCATAAATTAATCTTAGATTAAAAGCCCATCAAAGCCTCGAAACAATTAAGAATAAGTAGGATTTCCCTGGGGCAGCAAGTTTTATTTTAATAGTGTAGTCAGGTGGATATCAGAACATTGAAGTATGGTAGTGATTAATGTATGCAAAATTTAAATGAGAGTTTTTAAATGGCAAATCTAAATCACATATTGACCTAACTGTAGGCTTTAACTGCATTGTCTGTCATATATTTAAACTGTTTAGTAATCAACACTTTAATTACAGTGTATGTTAGGGAGGCCATGCAACAAACAGAACTCACCACTTCCTGCCCCTCTGCATGGAACTGTTTAGCAGGCTGGGGCTGTGCCATTATCTGCACAGCATAAGGAATGAGGAATGAGAGCAGAAACTTCAAGGGGACTAACGCTACTTGATTTTTCCTTAGGGATGTGTTCTTGTTCCTCCTTCATCTCCGCCCAGAAAACGCCACTGATTGATATGGCCTTGCCCTCTTTGCTGCCCTCACCCTTCTGTAGACAAAGTGGTACTTTCTGCTGCCCAGGCTGGCAGAAGCTACAGGTGATGTCCTCATAGGGATGGGAAATGCTCTGAAAACATTATTATCTGGGTGCTTTTGTCTTCAGACGCTGGGGATCCCTGTGCCACCAGCATCTCTGCAGGCACCTGCAGACTTAGTGAAGCACCAGAGACCTATTAAAGTGTCTTTGGCCCCTGCTATGAGCAATTTCACTCCAGCAGCCAGCTGAGAACAGGCTCTCAGGGATGCTGTATTCCTTACCAAGCACAGCGAGAGGCAGTCCTTGCCCTGAATAGTCGCTGTTCTGGGGATAGGAACTGGGAAAGAGAACTGGGCCAGTAACACTTGGTCCCAGATCAAAGGCAGCCATACAAGTACACAGGAAAAGCTGGTACTTTATGGCTAAACTTGCTGTGATTTGACATATTCAGGGACATTGCTGCAGGTGGAAGAGACAAGGAGGCTTTATTTGTGGAGGAGAATGTCTCTCAAAGCAAGGATTGACCTTGCTGTAGCTCTGGGACACTGGGTGCACGTTTTCCAGACATGCATGCTCAGCCTCCCAGTCAGTGCTGTTTCAAGACTTCAGGTGCTCACCCTTTCCTTTAAAGGGTTGCCTCCTATGATCAAAACACATCCTAAGACTGCAAAAGTAAGCCAAGACATACAACAGCCAGATCACAGTTAAATAGCATCTTGCAGGGTCTTTTCACCTGTGTGTGTATTCCGTGTCTCCATGGATTGATGTGAGTGCTGGAAGCCTTCACATTTTTCACCCCAATCCAGCCTTATAAGCAAGTGATGGAGGGAAGCCTGCTGCATGGAGCAGCCCCTGTGGAGGACTCTGACACCTTCTGTGCCTGTGAATTAACAATGTTTTGGGAGTCGGCGATAGAGTATTGGCCTGAGGATTCCTCGCTGCTATTCCTGGCTGTGGGAGCAGAAATCGGCCTTGTGGATAGCTGGCACAGATAATTAGAGCAGCATTTAGTTTGGCTTGTCCTTGGAGGCAGGAGCTCTAGATGTAAAATCCTCCACTACCGAAGGCAGTGGTAGAGTGATGAAATCTTACACGTGCTGAGGTCAGTGCAGGGGGATACGGGGTCAGTCTGGAGCACTTTGTGTTTCCAGGCGTCCCAGGAAGGTAGCACAGCTCCGGAGCTGAGATGTGTATTTGTCCTTTTGGAGCTCTGACTTGTGTTCCCATTAAACATGTGAATGGGTAAGAATTTCCCCTCGAGTATGAGCCCTCGGTTAATTAGAAGAGCTGTAAATGGCATAGACACATGGGTAGCAGTGGGAGAACTAGCTGGGATAACCGTGGTGCACCATTTCACAGCCAAGTTCTTATTTTCAAGGATCATTTTTATTCTTACAAGGTGCCCCGGTGCTCAGAGGTGCCGTGTTTGTGCAGGAAGAACTGTGTGGATGCATCTGATGCACCATGGTGATGACATTCAGTGCTGCAATGCCAATGCAGTGGTGTGCCATTTCTAATACTGCTGGATTAGAAATGTCTTCTTCCTCTCCCCTTCAAAAAATACCATCAAAATCACATGTAAAGCAGAGTGAGCTTCCCTTAAAGCAGCCTGTAGCCATCAGTAATATTTATTTTCTGTATTTGTTTTAAGCCTGTGAAGACTGTGGTTTCCTCCATACTGTCCTGATGGAGCCCTGACCAGCAAGCGTGCAATGCCCCTAGCCCTAATGTGCCATTAATGATAGGTTAATGTACAGTATAATGCTTTTTGGACTATGGGTTCATTACACTTCTGAGTGCAAGGTCCTTCTGCAGAGCGCCCAAGGTCCCATTGCATTATATCATGCAATAAAAATACCCTTTTCGTATCACACACTAATAAACTGTATTTGAAATGCTGTCTAAGGGCACTGCCATTGTCTTGATAGTCTGTGGCTGCAACAGTTGGGGTCTTTTTATTATGGTTTTTGTTAGGCTGAATTCAAATGTTTAAACGAAAATGTAACTAATCTTCTATTCAGTAAGAACTACTGCTTGTGATAGGAAGAGACTCTCAGTTTGCTTTGACAATTAGTCCAAAAGGATATAAGTGA
>JAVHNF010063034.1:8856-32253 GCA_034783455.1 Micropsitta finschii
CCATGTGTGCCCCTACATGTATTACTAAGGCTAAACAAGGAGAACAGTGACCATTTGGTAGTGTGAAACTCCCGCCAACCCCACCAAACTTCAAACCTTTAAGAGCCAAGCCCATGAGGCTTCTTCACACCACACTACTGCAGGACTCTCCCATCAAAGCATTCTGTAGGCAGATAGCTCCTTCCTGGAGACATGTGTGAGTGTTTTGCTCAGGGCAAGACGACCGCTCTGGTCCTGTCCTGCCTCTGTGTGCTGTCCCTTGCTAAATGGAAGATGAAGATGTCTGGCCCTTCTTCTCTTCCTCCTGCTGCAGCTGCCTGTTGGTGTCCAGATCATTAGTGCAGACATAAACCATTAGCAAGGGTGGTTGGTCATGAGATGGATGAGCTCTCTACTGAACTCAAGCTTTGAAGCAGATCTTCCCTGGTCCGCAGCCCTCCTGAGCACCAGGAGAGGAACAGATAAAGGTTATCAGAGCCTGGGAACTTTCCCTTTTCTTGCTAGATGGGAAGGGGATCTCCCTGTACAAGCCTGAAGCTGTGGTGCTGAGCTCCCGGTGCTATGCCCGGGCAAGTCCCGACCATGCTCCCCTGTCATGTGCTGAGAAGGGAACTTGCAGCTCACGTAACCCTCACCTGTGATCCGAGGGGGGTTATGGGCTCTGTGGCTTCGCCTCAGGTTCCCAGATGTATTTCTGGGACTCCCAGGTTAAATCCTGTGCAGGGGATGAGTGGGGACTGCAGAGCCCCCGAAGCAGAGAGTCCTGGATAAGGGAGGGAGGGATGCGACCCTTCTGTACGTCAAATGCAAGTGTGGAAATAATAAGGTGGGAAATGTTCTTGAGCTCCTCTCAGGAACAAGTTTTCTTTGGGTCAGCTTGAATTTTTTGGCCAAAATTCATGGCTGGTTTTATTCCAGGCTTGTTCCTCTATTCTGTTTTATCTGTGCAGCCTGCATGCTAACAGCCACGGAGGCAATGCAGCCCCATGCAAAGGAGCAGCCAGTGTCCTTGGATGCGTGCTGAGCCCTGGAGGCTCCCATGACGCGCAGGGTGCAGCCGAGGGGAGATTTACCCTGCCCAGAGGCTGGGGATGACACGAAACTTGGCCCCTGTTCCAGCGGCTCTGGCCTGCAGTGACCGTGTTCCTGCACAGCCTCCATCTGACTCTGCATCAACAAGTTCAGTTTCGAAAAGCAGGATAACTTGTTTTATTTCACCAAAGCTTGGTGAGATAGCGAGGTTTGCGGATAGGATCTGCGGTGCTCAGGTTCAGGTATCAGTTGCACAATTTCCTGGGTTATTTCAACACTCTTTTCTCCTTTTCTTTCTTGCCTTCTTTTTTTTTGATGAGCTTCTTTGCATACTGGATGAACCTTATATAAGCATATGTTGGGATGGAAATCTTTTTTGGTTTTCAGTATTTTTTTTGGCAGAGAACTCCTGGCACATGATGCAGCACTCAGAGCCATCAACCGTAGCTGTGATACAGATGTGCATTGCCTGTATAATCTTTCTCATATCAAGCAATTACCCTGAGCCAGTTGCTTTATTTTAAGCACCTTGTTGTGGGAGCAGAGCTGTAAATGCATGAATTGCTGAGTTCCCTCATAGCTTTTTTTTACAGCAGGCAAACGAGGAAGCTCAGCGGAGGGCATCAGTGGGAATCAAACATGCAGGGTGCTTTAGATAAGACAGAACAGCCACTAACAGCGAGTTGAAAAGTCTCTCTCCAAAGAGATACGCTGGAGGAGTGCCAATAGCACATAGCTGTGTGGAGACTAAATAAAACCAGGTGAGTTTCCTGCCATTGTGGAGTATCAAATGTGATTTCCATTTGTGATGGACGTGCTGTTTCTGCCAAGATCATCTGGAGGTTTTCATTTTAGGACTTATTTTTGTTGGCTTAATATAGAGCTGCAGAGCGCTAAAAGGGAATGTTGCAGCAATGGCATTCACAGCAGAGGAGGAAAAATGCCCTTATCAGAGAGAAAGGCTGCTGCTGGGAGAGGGCTTTTCTCCTGTCAGCAGTGTAAGTCCTAAGGTTGCTTCCAATGCAAGACAAGTGGGGAAACCTATGAGAGGAAACTATGCATTAGCGCTGATCCTCACTCCAGAGCCACCAGGTAGCATCCTTCTTAAGTAAGAATCTGGCTCGCTCCAAGCAGATCATTCAAGAACTAGGTGTGAACCTGAGATCTAGATCAGGCTGTTTTGCACTTCTGAAGTGATACAAAGAGGCTGGCAAGCTGCCCTACAGCAGCAACGGCTAAATCAGAGAAGGTTTCTCTCTCCCAGAGTGATGTGCATGGGTGGAGCAGAGCAGCAGCATGTTGGGACAGGGGGATCTGCCCTGGCTCTGCTTTGCCACACAATCAGAGCTGGTTGTGTGTCATCACGGTGATGCTCAGCTCCTGTCTGCCCATGCTGGTGCCTGTTCCCTTCTACTCCAGCTCTGGAGCCTCAGGAACCTGGTGCAGTTACGCTCTGAGGCTGTGCCCATTGACCATTAAGGCACATCCAAGGGTAGTCACTGGTCCAGTACTTGAGGAGTGAGCATCACGTGTGCAGGAAATCCAGGAGCAGCCCTTTGCTGCGGCTTGGAGTGCACCGAGTTCACTTGAGCTCGAATGCTCGAGGGATTGCCTGGAGCAAGGCCCAAAGGGGGATCAGCTTACATGAATAACAAGAATATGCAGTAAAAATAGTTAATGCTAATGATGTTCTGAAAGGGATATTAAACTTGCTGCTTCAGGGTTAAGCAATGTGCAGCTCTAAGAGGCCAGAGTTAAATAGAACATGCTGGAAAATGAGCCCAGATCTGCTACTGGATCAGGTGGTGGGAGCCCTGGGACACGATGCTCTCCTGGAATCATGAATTTGGCATTTTTCAGGCTTTCGCAGATGGACATGAGCTGATTTCTGAGCAGCAGTTGTTTACTTGTAGTAAAATGCCACGTAACTGAGCAACAACTTTCAAAACAGAAGGCTTGGAAGGGGGGCAGCATCCCAGCAAAATCCATACTGGTTTTGGAATAGGTATGGCCATTTACATGTTCTGTGCCTCCTGCTTGAGGTGTAAATCTCTCTTCTTAGAGGGTAAACCATTAAAATCTTGTTTGAGTGGCCACAGGCTAGGGAAGAAGGAGGGGAAGGAAGTGCAGATATGGCAACCCAGCTGCCATGGATGTGTCCTCTTACCATGGAGTGGCCACTGCAGGCAGCTCCTCGATATACTGGTGCAGTAGTTACGGGCTAGAGTGAAAGCAAAAGAAATGAGGGCATCTGCCATTCACAGGTAGGTGAATGGACTTCTTATTTGATCCTATGCCTCACAGTGCGGGTCTGAGCCACATTCCCACCTGGTGTGACCTGAGATGTTGGGATCCAGCCTGTTCCCTCTGGAGCATGGCCCTGAGGTGTGTGGCACATGGAGGTGCCAGTCTCAGCAGGGACACTAAAAGGGCTTTGACCTGCCTCTGTGGAGCAAGGCGACATGGGCCAGAGGAAAACTTGGATGTTCCTTGAATGTTCTTGTCCTGTCGCAGGGATTTTTGCTGTGGCCAAGGTCTTCCCATAGAGGGGTGGCACTGGCACTGCCATCTTGCTGGGCCATTTCTTTCTCTGCAGAGCCAATGCAGGGGAAAGGACAGGAGTGGTCTGGAAGCCATAGCAGATCTGGTGGGACATTGGTGTTGGGGTTGGCCAAGGGGAAAGGAATCATTCAAGGAGAGCAGTGGTTGCAGAAGGGGACCAAACAATGTGCTTCCCTCGCATCTGGGTTGATGGCATCCTCCACCAGCCCTTTGCTGGGCCCAGGATCAAGAGAGGTTATTTAGACATTTGCTTGTTATTCCGAAGTTATTTACTTGTTTCTGGAATAGCTGAGTCTGAGCTGGGATTTTGTAGGGATTTTGCAAGAGACTCTGTAATGGACAGAACTCGTTCACTCCTCAGGAATTCCCCAGAGCCAGCAGTCTAGGGAAGGTTCTTCTGTCAACAGTTGTTGATGGTGTTGGTTAACACCACCTCTTCCCTTTGACAGATCATGCTACGCTCTTCCAGGACTTTCATTTACAGGAGACTCCTGGCAGCCTCCTGCTTCCTAGATGGAAAAGCCAACAAACAGTCTGCTCCTCCTCACCAGACTCATACTGTCATTTCTGCAGAGACAGGATCCCGTCTGTTGCTCAGCCTTGGTGTAAGTCTGCTGATTTTCTTCCTCCGCTTCTCACCAAACCCTTCTTATTCTGCACGTGTTTTTGGGACATGTGTGGGACAAAGCTTCACCGTGTGTTTTTCCTAAGAAGGTGGTGGGGAATAGGTGCATTTGGAAATATCAGGTTGATTTTGAGGGCTTTTTTCTATTTCCCCTAAAAGAAAAGAACAGAACTATGAGGCAGGCTCAAAGCAAGTTGGGCTTGCTGGCAGCCAAAGGTAAAACGACCACAGCCATCCCTGAGAGGGCATAAACTGTGTTTATGGCTATGCTGTTGCAGCAGGCACAATTCCTTTGTGTCCCACAGAGCTTAGTAGCTCTTCTGCCATCACTGGTCTTTGAAATGCGAGAGCAAAACTAATTTCAGGAGAGAAATAAATGGATTTAGAGCAAGGATGAATTTGGCTTCTTGTGCCACAGGAATGCAAGAAATCACCCAGCAAAGGAAAGCGAGACAATGCGAACCTCACATAAATCTGAGGGGAAATTTTTATCCAAAGGACTCACTGACCTTCCCTGGTGCTCCCCTTCATCTCACCAGTGTTTTATTCCTCTTAAACCCAGCCCCACCACTGGCAAACCTTCAGAGAAGTCAGTTCTTGCACAAACAGGAAAGCAGACTCCCTTCCCACTAATTTAGGTGGTGTTTCCAATCCGTGGCCAAAGGACACAGCGGCAGGGAGGTGCGTTTGCCTCCAGGACCAGGTTTGGGGCTGGTCTGGAAGAGATGAATTTCCCAGGCGGGCAGATGAAGCCCTTCCTGGGTGTCGCATTCAGAGCCAGCTCAGGGGCAAATTCAGAAGTTTCATCTGGTTGTCCTATGGGGAGCTGATTTATGGACCTGAGTGCTTTATCCCACACCACGCATCCAGGGGTGTCCAAGTGTTGGAGCCCACCATTGCCCCCATAATGAACGCCTTTCCCAAAGGCAGTCTGGGATGTAACTCAGTCCCATTTCAGTTTAGTGAAGAGAAATTAAACACGATGATATCTGGGACCAACCTTCCTGGATCTTCTCTTTCTGTGACTGTCACAACACCCTCAGCAGTATCTCAGATTATCAAAGCAACCCAGGCCTGGCCGCTGTCTTTGATCTTGTCATAGCCAGCAAGATGTAAACTGGAGAGGCCACAGCACAGGCAGCAGGGAAAGGTGAACTTGCTCCACCTCTGCAGGCTGAACGAGCAGGACAAGAGGTGATTTCAGGAAAATAAGCAGCTTGTAGGGATGGTGGGAGGATAAAGGCTGGAAGGAGCTGGTAGGGGCTGAGGTGGGATGGCAGTGGAGGTGGGAGTGATTAGCCAAGTGGCTTAGGTGCTCCTGTAGTGTTTGGCCTAAGAGGGGTAAGAAGGAGAGAAAGCAAAAGAAGGGTTCTGGCCTCAAACAGTTGAGTGGGAAAAGCGGGCGAGCTGGGATGGAAGTCACTGGGGTATCTTGGAGGTTGTGTTCTACCTGAAGGCTGGGACAATTAGACTGTGCAATCCCGTTTCTATGGAGTGGCAGAAACCAGAGCTCCTGTCTAGGAAGTGGACTGGAAAAGCTTAAAGAGGGACCATCAGTGCAGCCTTGTTAGGGTAAGGTGAGCTTAAGTACTTGGTGGTGAAGGAGCCCAGCACAGGAGCCAGGGACTGGCTGTCAAAGGGACCCCTGCAGGGTCTGGAGTAGGGAAGCTGCACTCTGGGATCAGCACACATTAACTGGGTATGGTGAGGAAGAGCCCTTTCCTGTGCTGCTGACCCTGAGTTATTTGCAGTTCACTGGGAATGAGCAGTGGAATTATAACAAAGAAGTTGTCCTGATGGACCAGGAAAGCCCTTGGACATGCTTTTTCCATGGAAGCCAGCTTGGTCTTATTAGAACCTACAGTACATCTCCTAGGTGTAGGGTTTGCTGTTGATGTGTATATACGTTATTCCTTTAATAAAAGCAAATGACCACAGGAAATGTGTCCATTTAATCTTCAGCTTGTCTAACCTGCAAAAAGTGAAAGGGGAAAACCCTCAGCTGATGGCCCAGACCAGGAGGTTTTCTCCATGTGGATCTGGTGCATGCACCCAGCCTGCTCCTGATGTGCTTCCAAGAATCCCTGTCTGAGTCCCAACCCCTCCCCAACCACTCTGTGTTGAAAGAGGCCAATTCAAGACCCAACATACACGGCATGTGCTGTTCTCATTTCCACATTCTGAGTCATTTCCTCCATTCCGGCGGCCACCTCTGTCCATCTGGGTTTGGGCTCATCCAGCTCCCTAATTTCTTTGCTTCCTGAGCCCTGCAGCTTTGAGTGCTGCCCTGCCTGCATTACTGTGGCCGGAGATGAGGCTTTGCTGGGCTGCCAGCAGAAGCATCCCTTGGAGCTGCTGGGTGCAGCTATGGGGGAAGGTGGCTGACGTGGCTTTATCTCTTGGGGCAGGGTAGGAGCCATCATGCACAACCCTATTTGGGAGGAGAAGGGACAGAAATCTCTTCCCCCCAGTGCTGGGTTTATCCCCTCCATCGGTGTGTAGGACCTGGGATGCCTCCTCCCATTGCTCCTGGACCCATGAGATGGACATAGATCTGGGTGCAGAGCTTGGTGGAAGGAATAGAGGTGGCAACAAGGTGATGAATCCCCCAACAAGGGAGCATTGGCCTGGCCTGGAAAATGGGAATGCCCCCAACCTTTGCACGGCTGACAACGTTCTCACTGCTGGATATGGGCTGGCAGGGAACTGGCCTGGGATATATCTGCTTCCTTTCAAGTCCTTTCCTCTGCCCACACCCTTGAGGGCAGCGCACACACTCATCCTGCAGACCCAAAAATACATTGGCTGATGTGTAGAGGAAGAACCATCTTTTACAACTGATCAGCAGCCAGAAATCCTCTTTGGCTTCACTGGCCTCTCTCTGTATTGTCCAGCATACTAGATATATTTTGGAGCTATTGCACCTGGGTTTCCACTAGACAGAAATAATCGGAGCTTTGAGAACTGAGGTATCTGAGGAGCCAACCCGTCCTTTATGAAGAAGAAAAGGTTTGCACAAAGGGAAGTGAAAACAACATGCAAAAAGGTGAAATCACTGACTTCAAGGAAGTTTGTTAGTAACATCTCCAGGTTGCTCTGCAGTAATGAAGCACATGGGCAATAGGCACTACTGTGTTAGATGTGAAAATGCACTGGTTAGGGGAACCACACTCATTTCTTGATGCTGTGCGTGAAACACGAGGTTGCCGTGCCTGGGCTTATCGACAGGAGCAGCCACAGCGCCCCGAGTCCCTGTGCCAAGTGTTATTTTGGCTTGGCCAAAACAAATGGAAGTTTCCCCTTTCTTTGCAAGTTTTAAAACATAGGTTGTCAAGTGAAGGAAATTGTGCACGACAATGATGAATGGTTGTGAAATACCGTTTGCCAGAAATATTGCTGGATTCTACAATTTAGCTGCAAATTACCGAACTCCAAACGCAGCCCTATGGGGTGGATAAAACCAACCTTCCCTGACTGTGCTGGCAGCCTTACCCCTCTCGTCCCTTTGCCTTCACCCATTTCACTCCACCCAGCCATTTTTAGCTCCAGGGCATCTTCAGAAGACAACATTCGCCTTCCAAGAGCTGCAGCCGGGTCCTGGGCTGGGATAAGCTGCGGGAGCTGAGCAGGAGGCAGCTCTGACAGCTCCCATCTGCTGGCGGTCTGGCCCCACACCCCTTCTGAGCTACTTCAAGATGAGCAAAACGGAGTCGTTGGAAGTTGTGGGTTAGTCGAGCAGTCTTGGCTATAGTGCTGGATGGCGCTGAAGTAGGCATAGCAACAGGAAAGGAATGTTCCCTGTAAAAAGATAACCGTGCTCTGCCGAGGACGTGGAACAGTAAAGTTTGTTAAAGCAATCAGTATGTGTCATAATGTTTATTTAACTGAGAGCAGGGACGATGGAAAAGCATTGCAGCTGTGGAGAAGCCCAAGTGCTGAGGAGAGGGATGGGGAGCATAGATTTAGTAGCTGTCTTCCCTTGAAAAAGAAAACAAGCTGTGCTATCAAGCAATCGCTGGGGCAGATAGCGGGAGGTACACAAGGTAGCTGCTGACTGCTAGCTCTTCTGAAGGGGTGAGGTTAGAGTTTTATTATCCGAAGTTCACTTTCAGGTTAACAGCTTGGAGGATGTGGTTGCAGCTCTAAAGGGAACAAAATTTAATTCTTCTCTAAACATAAGCTATTTCTGTTTGAAGGCAGATAACCTTTTTGGCTCTGTTATTTGCCAGGGGTAGATAGAAAGATTGGAGCAGCAGAGTGATGCTTGAATTCCTCCAGCAAATAAAAGGGGAGAACTTGACACCAACAGAGTCAGTGTGGGGCCAAATTCTGCTTTATCCCGTTTCCTGGGGAGCCTTTGCAAAGAGTCTCTCTGGTCTGACTCCTGCAGGAGGCCAAAGTAAGGCAGAAACAGGACTCTAGGTGATTTGTACAGCAACAGATGAAATCAAATACCCAGCAGAGTGCTCTGGCAGGGGGATCTGCGAGGCTGGAGAGCAGTGCCAGGGGATGTGGGAAACTCACTGGGCTTGCTGCAAGTTGACTTCCCCCTTTGCTCCCCCAGTAAAAGCAAGAAAAATTGATCCATTTTATTTAACAGCAGTTAAAAGTGCTTTTGGTCAAAACTGGGAATGATGCGAGTCTGGGGAATGCAAGCCTTTCCTTTGCTCTGACAATTGTATTTTAGTTGAAGGCAATGTTTTCTATCAATAAGGGGAAAATATTGTCTCAGTTGTTCCTGGGCCATCTAACACTGAGTCAGCCAAAGTACTTGCAATGTGTTGAGTAGGAAACAGCGCAGCATTGGTTGCCCAGGAGCAAGCCATCCTCTTCCCATCAACATTCCTCATCAGTGTGTGTGAATGAAGCCTTGCAGAGCCCTCCCTGTCTCAGACACAGGACAGTGGCTGCCTCCAAACCTGCTCTCTTTTCTCCTTATATACAGCCCCTCTGAGACCTACCACTCATCTCTGCCTTCACCAGAGAGCTGGTGCAGATGGGATCTGCTGGAGCAGCTCTGAAATGCACATTGTAATGCACATTGCACTTCTCCTGCTCCTCTCCGTGCCGGCTCAACCGCTATCTCTGTAACAAACTCCAGGCTTCCCAGTCACCCTGCAGAAAAAAACCCATAAAGCCCATTTCAGAGACCAAATTGCCCATAATTTACATGCCTCTCCTCACTTTGAAACGCAAGACGGCTGATGATAACATCATGAGTGACAGAAGTGGTATCTGTTGCTAATTACAAGCTGACATTATGGTCAAGCAGAGGGATGGGGCCCATAAAAAGCTTATTCAAAGTTGCTTTTCTCCCACTTCAAACACAGGCTGGACACAATGCCAGGCATTTTCCACCTTCAGAAGGAGGATTCCCTCCAAACTGGCCTGGTGGCTCCTTCCTCAGGAAAGAAATGGCTCTAAGAAGCAGAAGAGGTTATGATAGCCTGGTCTTCACATGGACTGAGCTGACCCTTTAATGATAGAAGTAGTTCATCTTTCACAGAGCACAGCAATAGCCATTTAGATTTCCAAACCACCTTCCAGGCTGTCCCACAGCTCACCATTCCCATAGGGAAGTGCCACCACGACCAGCTGGACAACTGAGGCATGGAAGAGCGCGGTGGGGAGCCTGAGATTGCTTCATGCTGGAGGAGCATGGTGTTGGTGCCTTGGGCTCCTTACTCCAGCCACCAAACTGCCTTCTTCCCAGAGCTAGGGAGAGGGCTCAGAAGTGCTGATGTCTGGGTTTGGTTTTGCTGTAGCTGCCAGACGGGCTGCTCCTAGCACCGTGCTCCAGAAAATCCATTCTTCCCACCCCGCTGTGTGTCTCAATCACCGCTCTCCCCTGTGCGGTTCTTGCTGATGCTTTGCCCCGTGGCTGCTCACAGGACTGCTGTTTTTCTGTTGTTGAAGGCTGTCAGCTTTCATGAATGCTGACCTTAAAGCAAGCGCTGCTGACAAGAACTCATTGCTGTGCTTTTGGCCACGCACAGAGCGCTCTCCAACACTAATCTCCAGCAGAGCCAATTCTCTGACCCCACAGCCAAGTGGCATCCCCCTGTACCCAAATCTGCACTGCCCAACCTCTGCTCAGTGCAAAGAGCAGCACCGCTTCCTTGATAGTGTATTTCAAACATGAATTAAGCTGATGCAACCCTGTGCAAAGATGTTATTGCTGGTTTAAACCTGCCTCGTCTCACGTTGTGTTGTGACGCAGCGTGTGTGAGTGTGGCTGAATTATACACAGTGAGTTAAGAGAGGTCCTGGTGGATGGTTCTTCTGTAGCTGCTACAAACATCAGTCCTTAATGTGCTGTTGGGCTCCTTGCTTCACTTGATTCACATAGCCTTTCTTTAAGCATTTAATACTGGCAGCTAAAAGTCCTGGAATAAGCATGACAGGGAATAATTGTTTGGATGGAGCTACAGCTGGTAGATCACATCCTTGTCATTAGCAATCGCTTTGCTGTGGAAATGGGGAGATGTTGCCTTGGAGGAGGGAGGTAGCATTTCAAAGCATCTGCTCCTGCAGTTCATAACCCAGTGGTGACAACAGGGATCTGTGGTTGGTCTCTTTTCCCAGGTAACAAGGACAAGAGGAAATGGGCTCAAGTTGTGCCAGGGGAGGTTTAGGTTGGACAACGTGAGATATACAACAGTGCAGTTGCTGGCAGAAGACATTCTGCAGCTCTCGCGGCGGCGCAGTGAGATCCTCTTGGGATATCTGGGCACTGAGACTTCCCTGGAGATGAATGGCATGCTTCCTGGTGAAAATGAGCCGCTGAAGGAGCTCATCTGATATCGGTCAGGGGAGGAAAACAATTTTGTACAAGGACCTTTCTCCTTCCGGAGATGGATAAAACTACCTGCAATGTGCTGTGGTGGCAGCAAGACTTGGCACACAGCAACCTGGTGGGACCTGCTGCTTTGTGTAGCCGGTAGTGTTTGCTGGGATGGATCCAGGACCACTTGCCAGCTTATGGTTTGAATTTCTTGTTTGTTCCACCTTTCTGTTCTTGTTATTTTTAATGTGTCATATGAACGAACTGCCTGGGCCCAGATTTTTGCACAATTCCCTTGGCTAGGGATAACATACACACACCCATTCACCCGTGTGTTCTCTGAGAGGTAATCCCTGATGTTTACGGTTGTATGTGGGAGCAGGAACGTCATTGGTAAATTCTGCACTTGACCATTAGCTTCTCAAAGAGGCTTTGTTTGCTTTGGGGTTTTAATTATTGTTCTTCTCTGCTGTGTTGCTACAGACATTACTGCTGATTTTTACCTTTAGGTGTTTTAATACATGCAGTGTGACTAGCAAAGGTTTCTTTCCCATGGAGGAAGAAATACTTCTGTAAAGCACTGAAGTTAAATGCAGACTTCTGTAACCAGTCTGAAGCTCTAAGGAAGTTGGTCTGTTCCCTCGATGTTGCTGCTGTTTGCAGGCCAGATGACAGGCGCTGTGCCATGGTCATCCTCACTTAGGAGATTGCTGAGGTTTATGTTTGCCCCTAAGGCAAGATATTGTGAGGAAGGGGTGGATTTGCATCCTGCCTGTGCATGCACGAAGTCTAAAGTGCCTTGCTGTGTTTCAGAATGAGCCTTTAGCAGGTTTTGCTAGGTAGGAGGTGTGGGGTGTACGCAAGCAGAGGGAACCAATGTACTGTGCTGCTTATTCCTTCATGCACAACGTAGTAAGAGGTGCAGATGGTGGATGTGATGTACAAAAGGGGTTATGTGTGCAGGCAGCTGGAGAGCTGGGATCAAGCTGGTGGAGAGGAAATGACTCATGATAGTCTTTCAGTCCTAAGAAACATAGCATGGTTTGGGTATAGATCAAATGCATGCATGTGTGTGCCCCTGTAATGCTGGGACAGGCTCTTCTCAAATGATGTGATCCTCACTGCATAGCCAGCACCTGAAATCTTGCTGCTCTGGGAGATGTGCTGAGTTGGATACTAGCATAGGATAGCACCAGTGTTGCATGCTGGACTTGAGGGGTCCTGGCTTGTATGAGGTTTGTGGTGATTTACTGAGTCCTCTCTGAATACAGTACTGTGGATGAAGGTCGAAGGTCCAGCCTGTGCTTTCTTCTGGTTTAATCCACAGACAGCTCCGAGTCCCAGCCTCAGAAAAATGAGGTATTGGGAGAAGAAAATGAGGACTTCCACAAAAACATGGGCTTCACTGTTTGCTCTGCAGACTGCTTAGTTATCACTTCTGTCTGTTCTAGGTAAAAGGCATAAGTGTTATCTAGCCATGTCTTTGTAAGGGGGACAAAAAAATATAAGAATCTGGATATTCCATGTGAGTAGAAAGTCAGTGCATGGGCTTGGAGAACACAAATGTCTTCTTTCTTCCTCCTAGGATATCTAATGTGGATCCTGCCGGTAAAAGCAGGAAGGAAGTAAGCAGGGAAAAAGTAAACAGGAGCATGTCAAAAGAGTAGATAAATGCTCCCGAGATGCTTGCAAGAGGGTAAGTGTAGAGCACGTAACATCTGTTGCTTTATAAGCACACCAGACTGATGTGGCTTATCCTGAAGACCAGATTAATGCTGTAAACAAGAAAGTGCTGAGGCAGAGGTGAGGAACAGCTGACCCAAGTGAGGCTGCATGAAATGAGCAGGATTTAAGAGGCAGCAATTGAATCTAGGAGAGGTCTCTGAGGTGTTTTGCTACTGACAGCATGATATGAGAGAAGGAACAGTGGATGTTGTATAAGCGTGACACACCTGCTCTGTGTAAATGTGATTCAAAAATGTGTTATATTCTGAAAGCAAGTTACTTTGTGTGTGTGTGGGAAGTTTATAGTACTTTGTGCTCTTATGTGGCTGGTTTAGAAGAATGAGTAACTTCAGCAGCTTTGTATAATGGTTAAAAAGATGCTAAAATGTGAAGATTAATAATACGGATTGTAATTATAAAGAATCAATGCTGTTAATTTCTCATTTTTAGAGTTGTTTTATGTGTATTTATTTGCTACTTTGAGTGTCTTTTGGCCTCAGCGCATGAGGCAGCATGCCTGCACTGTGTACAGAGAACAACACTGGTGGCGGACTTTGGTCTTTTCACATTGTGGTGGGAAGAGGACAGTGAAACAGGGTCCCATGAAGCAACACTAACTTGCACTGCAGCTTTTTAAGCTAACAAATTATAAATTCCCAATCAAATGGAAGAAAGACAGGGTTTTTGACAGCTTTATGCTTTTCCTTAGCTCTTATTGCAGATAGGGTACACTGCCCTCCCAGCGAAGGTAAAGAGGAGTTTTCCCTGAGAACCTCTGCAGCTTCTTGAGTGTATGTCTGCAGAGACAAACTGATTTTCTCTTTACAGGGGAGGATGTTAAACTCTGCATGCCCTGCCCTGTCACTGCTATTTCATTGCTGCTCTTTCTCCTTCCCTAATTCCTGTGTAGCCTGAGAGGAAAGGTGTTTGCAGCCTCCTGAAGGATATTGTTTAGATCAGTGTGGTCAGAGGAGCTGTTCCTATGGAAGAGGCTCTCCCTGACCTGAGGGGTGGTGATCAGTGACCTGCTGCCTTCAGCTCCTTTGGATGCAACCCTGAGCAGAGACTTGGGCTGCTTCCACTGATACTGGCAAGAGCAGCGCTTGGCCCAAATGGCAACCACGTACTCAGGTTTGCAGGGTATAGTAAAAGGTGATGACCTCCAGCCCTCTGGCTTTGAAAGAGATCTCTCCCCAGCATATTCTGTATAGCAAAGGCAATTCTTCAGTATTAGTAGCAGATGAGATAGGCATTCAGGTAGAATCTCTAGGGATAAGCATTCACCTTTTTTATAATGAACCCTTATTCTCAAGGAGTTAAATCCTTCTGGGATGACACTTGCACGATTTTAACACTGGTAGGGATTTGAGGTGGCTTTGCAGCTATGAAATAAAATCCTTCAGTAGTTTCTGATGCTTCAACAGACCTTCAGATATGCATGGTTTTTGTTTTTTTATGTGGGGGTTGTAACAAGCTTCACCAGTGGTTAAAGTACATCCTCAGTGCTTTAGCATGTATGTAGAGACTGCACCAAATGGCTCTAGGAGGGTCTTTATGATCCTTAAAGTACAAATACATCAATAAATAAATAAGAGGAAAAATCTGCCTTGTATCTACAGGACTGAAATGGCTTTGAAGAGCAGGACTTGTGCTGTCTCATAGAAGGAGGTGGGAAAGCAGGGTTTTATTCACCCCTCTTCAGTAGGACATTCCTTTGCTGTATCTGAAACTAATGAATGTAAACTCGTGCCTATTTTTGCTTGATTTGCTAAAGGTGTACAAATCTGGTGTTTTGCTTCTTTCTTTTTTCTTTGCAGCTATTTTTTTAAATACCTTTAGTCTTAGGCTGTTGGCATTCCCTGTCAAATAAAACTTTCCTTCATGACTGTGGCCTTTGTTTCTAAATTCCCTGGCGAAACTTGCTAGAAACTCAGTCTTTGGTCGCTGATTTTAGGTGACAGTTGTGTGACATTTCTGGTGTTAGTGATGGTATGAAACAAGGCTCGCTCTTCCTGGAGTCAAAGTGCTAAACGTAGGTCTTCTTGGTCTATGGGGTTTGTTTTCATGGGGACTCTTGCTGCTTCTAGTCAAGGCAAGTCTGTGGAGATGAGGCAGGTTCTAAACCAAGCCAATTCATTGCACTTTGAGCAGCGGTTGAAAGCTAGGCTTTCTTTTCTGAGCTGTTTCTGGCTCTGCGGCGGTTCGGTTGTGTTTGGGTGTGATGTGGGCAGGCCAGCAGGCTCTGATAAAGTGATAACAGAAATCCCAGCGAGGAGCAGAATCTCTTCAACACTGTCCAAGTTCTTGTAGCATCCTAAACAGTGTGAAAGAAACGCAGCTAAAGCCTGTGGGCTGGTATCAGAGGTGCCCATCTGCTAAGCAACGCAGGAAACTCATCTCAATCGTAGCGTGTTTAAATACTTTCCTTTTCGAACGGTGCAGAAACCAGACTGAAGCAGGTAGGCTCCTTGCTTCCACGGTGATTAAGATTCCATCCATACACTTAATGCGAACTGGTGCTGCCTTGTATTAATGCAAGTCTGTCATGAGCTAGGATATATGCAAATAAAACGTTCATGAATAGGAAGATTTCTGTCTCGTGCCACACCCTGAACGTTGGTTGGAAGAGTTAAAAGGAGTTTGTCTCGGTTTCCATGGTGTCAGACTGTATATTCATTCCATCTCCTACAGCAGCTTTGTGCTTTCTTATGCTGAAGGAACAGAGCAAAGGCTGCGCTGTGTATTGACACTTTCTTCTTCTGTTCAGGAAGGAGTGGGTGAATATAGCAATGAAGCCCACAATTTTCAGTACTTGTCATGGTACATAGATCAAATGTAATCCACTCTGCCAGCATAACTCTATATTCAATAGCTTGGAAAGGAGGAGATTTATTTAACTCGACTATGAAAGCAGCAAATCACTCATGCTACCTCGCAGCAGCCTTCTGCAACGAACTCGACTTCTGCAGTAAATATTTGCTCTTTCTCTCCGAATAATAAGACTTCATTGCTATTTTAATTCCAGCAATGGGGGGAAACCTGTCAGCTTTGAAGAACCTGTTGGAATTAATGGGACATAATCATCGTTGCTATTTAAAATAAGGTGTTTCACAACCGCAGGAAAAGGAGTTTTCTCCCTGTTTGGGTGAACGTGTTAGGGGGTAGAAACCCTTTCCTGACATATACAAATTAAACCCCTTGCCTATGTTCATCACTTGTGCTGCTCTTGCATATTATTCTGATAGGAAAAACCCATAAGTTTTACTTAACATGAACACATCAAATTGTTTTATAAAGGTGACTTTGCCTTCTGCAACCTTTCCTGTGTGATGCTGCTCCTGGATCTCACTTGTGGAGTGCTGCAGTTTGCGTTCTGGTGGTTTGGGCTCCTCAGGTAAGTATGCCCCTCTGGGGTCACATTGCTTTCGATCTGGTCTTTAAAGTGGCTGATTGCAGTGGTCAAAGTTAGTTGGAGAGGGGATAAAAGCTTATTACCTTTAGCCCAGGTGGTGCCTGGTCTTTGCAATGCCTTTTGAAGGGTGTGCTTTGTTTTCTGACAGGGCTTTACTTCAGGATTTTCACGTGTGCACATCCGTTGGTCCTTCATAGAGCTATAAAGGAATGTGGCTATTAAAAAAAGGCTAAAAAAGGGCATTTTCAGTTTTGAAGAGGTTATAAGTTGTCAGGTCATCACCTGTGTGTTGAGCTAATGGGCTTAAGCTATGCAAGAACCCTATCCTGTGGTAACACCGTTTATAAAATGAAGGATTCTCTTCCAACAACACCCTAAAGGGTGACGGGACACAAGGGGGTTTTGTTCTTCTTTCACTGACAGCGGGCGAGGGGGATGAAGCGGCTCCTCCAGCACCAGACCCACACGGCCCCTCCCATGGCGGGCACCACACGGCAGCAGGCGGGTGAGGAGGGCTCGTCAAGGGCGCTGCTGCCCGTGGGCCCGGACCAGAGCGGGGCTCGGCGGGGCTGTCTGTGGGGGCACCGGGCGCCATTGTACCGGTCACCAAGCCCCTGCCTCAGCCCCCCGCGCCAGCCACCGCGGCGGCGCAGCTGACTGGCCAAGAGCTGGCGGCAAGGAAAGCTGCTCATTGGCTGATCTGCATCACTCCTTTCGCCAATGATTTAAGGGAATGACACCCGCCTTTCTTCCGATTGGCTCTTCCGCCCCCTGCGCCCTCTTCCTATTGGACACCGATGTTAGTGGCTTATTGGTTTTGCCGCTCCCCGGGCTGTGGTTTTAATTGGGTGGCTATGGGTTGGCCGGCGCCTCACCTGCCGCGCAGCGTCATTGGGCCGCCGCTCTCCGCGCTCCCGCCCATTGGTCTCACCGCCCCTTAAGTACGTTCTGATTGGTCGCGGTGGCCCGGCCCGGTATCCGGGTAAGATGGCCGCAGTCGGTGAGTGCTCGCTGCCCGCTCCGTGGCGGCCGGTCTCCCTCACTCACGTCGAGTATCCCGCAGGTAAAGCTCCGCTTCACCCCAACCCCGCTGCACACCGCTCCGCCGCCCTCGGCGGGGCCCCTCCCGCCGCTCCACGGCACCCCCGAGGGCCGGGATGGCAGCTGCGAAATAGTGAGCCATTGAGCGGCCGGCCGGAGGCGCCGGGGCGCGCGTGAGCCGGGGCTCGCTGCCACATCGTGAGCCCCGGTTTGAGGAGGGGGGGGAACGGGACGGGACTGAGCGCTGCGCATGCGCCGGGCTCGGGGGGTACCGAGCCGCCGCCGCACCGAAACTCCATCCCGGAGCGGACCGGACAGGTTCCTCCGCCCAGAACAGCCCCCCCCCAACCCCTTCCGTCGGGATGCTCCCGGTGAATCCCTCCCGCCCAGGGCCGCCGCGGCGGAACTCCACCGCTCCCCGCGCCGTGTCGAGCCCGACCCTCAGCCTCCCCGCTCCCGTCCCCGGTGCCGCCGCCGCCGGTAACTCACGCGCTCAGCGGTGCCCTCCGCGGCGGCGGAGGAGGCGCAGGGCAGCCGCGGGTTCCCGCCCGCCGAGCGGCATCTCCCGAGCAGCGGCGCCCGGGACAACCCGGCGGCAGGAGGCGGCACCGGGATGCGCGGGGCTGGGCTCGCCGCACCGGGCAGCCCCGCACGTGGCTGCGCCGCCGCCCCCGGAGCCGCCGAACGAGCGCGACCGCCCCTGCCCCGCCCCTCGGGATCCCCTCCCCCTGCCGCGGGGTCGGGGGGACCCGGGGGGAGCCCCGAGCCGGGGGGGGGGGGCCGGGACCTGACCCAACAAAGCGCCGGTTTCCCTCTTTTCCGCCAGGAAATGCGCAGCGGCCTCAGCAGGAGCTGCCCGGGGCCGCCCCGCATCGCTCGGGCTTTGGGGCCGTTGCACGGAGGAGCAGTCCTCGGACACCCCCCGCCGTACCCGCCCGGGGCCGCTCCGGGCCGCAGCGAGGGAGGTTTCTATTCATCATTGCAACCGCTGCGAAAACCGAGGCCGTGCGGGATGCGCGCATGCAGCGCACACCGGATCCACAACAGCTCTGGGCCCCCCTCCAGCCCCTCGCCCTGCCTGGTCAGCCCCAAAGCTTCCCCGAGCATGCTGCGGGAGCAGGCCTCCAGCGTTCCGGGCTCTCTCCCGGGAAGACAGCTGGGCACAGTGCATGCCCTGCATCATCGCGTTTTTCCTAAGAAATACCTGCAGCCTGCTTAAGCCACCTTTTATTTCCTAAGAGCTCAGCCAATGGTCCATCTCTGAGATGTTATCAGCATCCCGCAGAGCCCATACACAGGCTCCCCACGTCCCCTCCAAACACCCTTCGCATTCCCCCCAGGGGCTTTGAGAACACTCTAGAGAAAACCATCAGGGTTCTAACAGAGCCACAGTGTGAATGAGGCCCATAAACTGCATCTCACCATCCATTGTGCATGACAAACGAGGGTATTTTTAGCCTCCCAGCCCCGCTGCCCTGGCAGAGCCGCAGCAGCTCTTGTGCTCAGACCTGCAGACAAAGGCAGCGCTGGGCTGGCTCCTCACGCTGCCCCGCTGGGCTGTTTCCTCACGGTTCACTGAGCCTGGAGATGCTTTAGGCAGCAGATTTGGAGAATGAGGAACCAGGAACAGGGCAGAGCTCGGCGCTGCGAAGCTGCCTCTGCATTTCAAGGCTTTGAGAAGGGTCTCTGTTGGCATCCATTCCTAGAAAGGCAAACTAAGATCTGCTCAGGAGGTGCAGCCTTGCAAACTGGGAGAAGTGGGATGCTCAGGATTGCTTGGCAACCCCACGGGAAAGGCCTAAGCTGAGCAGCTCACGCCTACACCAGGACAGGGAGAGGAACCCACAGGGGTAGCCTGTCCATGGGACTTCAAGAGGGCAAGCATCTGAACCCAGCCCTGGGAGAGGAGGAGCAGCAGCAGAAGGGGATAATGGCAGAGAATGTGCGAGAGCAGCAGTGAAGAGAAGCAGTTCAGAAAAAGCACAAGTCAACAAACCGCTGGCTTCTGGCGAAGCTGTTACGTGACCAGAGGGAACAAGTACTAATCTGGAAAAAATACTTGTTTTTCTTTTCTTCTTAGCTTATTTCACAGCCTATTTGCCATTTAGGGCCTTCCTTTGGAGACAGTCAGAGCTCTTAACTCACTGCTGCCTTTTTGTTTTTATCCTTTTCATAACCACTGCTGGAGTAAAGAGATGACAAGACCTGTTGTGGCTCCAACTTGGGTTTTTCCTGCACACAGATGCTCTAAACGTGGAACACAGCAAAATTCTCACACCTGTGAGTCCTCTCCATCCCTTAGGCCCCTCTTATTCCCTCTGCGGAGCCCCAGCAAGGACGGTGCCAAGCAGCCCAGACCCAGACTTGCAGGAATCACCTCTGTAAGGTACCAGATGCTGTTGGGTATTGAGAAGCTCAAGAGCCCAGCTCAAACATGGCCCTGCTGGGTGGTTCACCCACATCCGCCGATGCTGGGGCATGGTGCCCCCATGGTGGGGCATGGTGCCCCAGAGAGCCACCAGGACACCAGGTACCTGCACCAGCTTTGTCCACAACGGAGACAATGGGATGAGAGGGCAGGACCCAGGGTTTTGGCATGGGTTGGATACCCTGACCCAAAAAACCTGAAGCAGAACATGCGATACCCAGCGAGGATCTGAATGCACGTCTGGTCCTGAACACGCTCAGGCTGCAAAGCCCCCTCCAGCTCTGGGAGAGGAGCAGCAGAGCCACGCTAATGTGCCCCGAAATAATGCTTTTTAAAATAGAATTTACGATAGATTCCATAGCGAGGTTATGCAACATAATGAGCAAATCTAAAATGCAATTGTCGCTGTGCACTAACAGCAAAACCCTGAGCCTCTATTACACTGACAAACTTATTAAATCCGTGAGCACTGCAGCGCATCAGCCAATTACCAAAACAATGCCAGGATCCGGAGAACAATCTGATCTCCATTAGGGGGAAGGAGCGAGGGCAGCGGCCACACAACCGGGCTGCCCGCAGCGTGGCCTCCTTTCAAACATCACATATGTGGTGTTATGTCTTTGCTGGTGGGGGGTTTGCAGCCACTTCCCCCATTCCAGGGCAGACACAGCAAAGAGCCTGCAGCCAGCTCAGTGCCCAGGACCTTCCCAAAGCAGCTCTGAAGCAGAGCTGTGGCAAGCAACGAGTGGACATGAAGCAGCCGGGATTCAGCCATCACATCAATGCTGCTCTCCGAGGAGCCAGCATTGTTCCGTGCCATGGGCAGAGCTG
Organism: Micropsitta finschii; assembly: GCA_034783455.1. Lineage (NCBI taxonomy): Eukaryota > Metazoa > Chordata > Aves > Psittaciformes > Psittacidae > Micropsitta > Micropsitta finschii. The sequence goes on from JAVHNF010063034.1 coordinate 29,297, forward strand.
GGTCTTAGCTCATTCCTGGCGCATGTTTTCAGGGAAGGACATTTGCTCCAGCAGCAGGACAGGGCACAGGAAGCCTGGCGGGGTCTCACCTCCCATTTTGACTCCAGGAAATCCCATCAGCACCGATGCTGTGTCCTTACAAGACGTGAAATACGGTGAGCATGAGCAAAAGCTGCCCATGCAAACACCTACCTGAAGTGTGCCTTCACCTCGGTGGAGTGATTTGACACAGCACTAATTATGCAAATTAATCATCGGTAAATCAGGTCCCCGTTTGTTTGTTTCTGTTGCAGGTTGGAGGCAGGAGGAGGCACCAGAGTAGAGCTGCTCTTTGGGCTGAGGTGAACCGTTTGGTAACGTGTGCCATGACCAGAGCTCCCCACGTGCTCTGTTCAGATTAAATCCTGAATTGATTTGCTGGTATCAGACTGCTCATAGCTCTCGGTGTGTCACAGCAGGTAATGAACCATGCCAGGGACACATTTATAACCCGCTATTAGCCGCTTCCATCAGGAAGGGGTTTTCTTCCCCCACCTTTACTCTGAGCTTCTGAAAGTTAAAAAACCAAACCAAGCACCAAAAAAGCACCAGTAACAAACATCTCTTTTGGAAGTCAAGCACTGTGTGATTTCCAGCCATCCTTGGGACCCAGCTCTCAAATGGCCACAGAAAATGCCTGGACAAGTCACCCAAATCCCACTGATTTTCCCAGCTTGCCCTGAGCAGGTTCTTCCCCTTCCCCAGACCATCACCCTCCAGGCAGAGATGCTCTCGCACCTTCTGAGCAAAGCTGTACCAGCAACACCTGTAAAACCTGCCTACAACAGCATCACAGAGCCAAGCCACTGGGAACCAGACCAGGGAGAAAGGGTCAAAGGGTCCCTTCACCCTGCTTCCCATCGCTGCAGATGGAGCCAAGATCCTGCCTAAAGTCCCAGTACAGAGCAGGGAGGCAGCAGTGGGAACAGAAATGAAGCAAGAACCGAGGGGCTGCTCCCCTCAGTGCACACACTGCAGGACAGCAGAGCTTCAGATGGGAGAGGAGTTCCTCCTTGCTCCAAACGCAGCGCTTCGGGATAGCAGAGACAACTCTATCGGGGAACAAGAGCTAATTAAATTTACTGGGATCACTGAAGAGGAAAGTATTTAATATTCTGCATGGGATTTAATATCTGAAAGCACGGATGGCCTCGTTTCATTAGAGATCTGCTTCTTCCCAACATCCGACTTCGCTCTGCAGCCAGCCCTGCTGCCAAGGGACAGGCAGGACACTGACTGCAAGGAACCATGCTGCTGAGTCAGAGAGAAACAAACAGCGGGAGAGCAGAGCATCACTAGAGCCTGGTGCATCCCCAGGTGCTCCTGATGGAGCAGCAGCTCCACAAGCCAGAGAAGAGCAGCCTCCTGAGGGGCTCTGCTGCACCAGCAACCCCCCAGCCTCCAGAGCAGAGCCCAAGGGTGCATCAGCCTAATGCCAAAGACCCCAGAACTCCTCTGGCCCCATTTCTTTCTCTTCCTTATGCCCTGATAACGTCTTTTTCTCTCACACACATGAAAGCGATCAGAAGTAGCAATAATTCTCTTCTGTATTTATGCCACCAATACCTTGAGCTAATTCCTGTAACTGCCAGCATGGAAGCACTAATGCCTCTGCAAAGACAAAGCAATTATTTCTAAACATAGCTCTCTTCCCTTGCGTTGTCACCATCCAAATCACCAAAACCCTGGTCTGTTGTCAGCATCTTTGTCTAACAGGGGGAACAAAGACACCTCAGCATATGCAGTGGCATCAGGCAAGCAAAGAGCACCCACAGCCTCAGGCAAAGTCAAAGCAGGAGTGACACAAGCCAGTGTCTGGAGGCATCGCCCAGGAACAGTCTGGATAGGGACAGGACCCGGAGGAGGGATGAGGCTCAGCAGTGCCTTGGCCAGGAGGGCCCTGGAGGTGCCTGTGTTCAGGGAAAGGATGAGGGAAACGCCGAGCAGAGAGGCCGGGAGCTGGTTCTCCCACAGGCCCCAGGACATCAGCTCCTGCGCAGCCACCCAACTCCTCTGGTGCGGCAGAGACATCCCCTGCTCTGGCCCAGGGGACGGGAACAAGCCCCGCTTGATCCAGACACAGGCACATTAGTGGTGCTCCCAGTGTCTCCTCTGGATGGAGACACTGTGTCTGCCTCAGCACCCTCCGCAGCTCTAGACCTTATTATGCTGTGGATCTTCTCTCAAGAAATTGAAATGAGCCATAAAACGACAAATAAAGTGAAATAAGGGATGTAAAGAGCAGGGAGAATGTAAATGGTGGCATTAGCTTATGTACACCACTTGCAGAGTGCCTGTTCCCTACCGGGTCACTGCAGCCCTCCAGGAGGGGAAGGTCCCACACCACCAAGATGGGACCATAGCTCCTGTGCATGGGGGTCCTGGGGGTCCCTGTCCCAGCCAGGGGTGCCCACCCTATGGAGCCATAAGGGGTCCAGGGCCCATGGACAAGATGTGGTACCCCCAGCCCTGCAGATCCCTCCAGGCTTGCACAAAGCCCCCACCCCAACAAAGGACACAGGGAGGGAGAAGCAGCCATGGAATTACTGTGCAGACGCAGGCTCCCCTCCATGGGCTGAGCTGGTACCTGGAGGCAGAAGCACACCTGGGTGACCTACATATCCACCACTGATGGAATATTTAACAGGATCTTCTCAATGGATTGTGCATAGAAAACCTCCAGGCTCTTGCACACAGAGAAAGGTGCATAACAGAGCCTCCATCTCCAGAGACCGGCCCTGCTGCCTCGGCTCTCTGAGAGGTTTAGGGGAGCAGATGGAGTCAGGAACAGTTGCAAAACCACTGCACTTGGTTGGATGCTTATCAGCATCCTCAGTGCTCAGAGCTCCCAAAGCTGGGGCCCACAGCACTGGGAAGGGTACCAGGATCTTGCTTTGGCTGCTTCCCATCCCTGGCAT
>JAVHNF010063040.1:5992-19393 GCA_034783455.1 Micropsitta finschii
CCCTTAAGCCTGTGGCATACTGGACCCTGTCTCCTGTGGGTTCATCTCATCAACATTCCTTTTAGCTCCAGTGTTAATCACTGACCTGGATTCACCAAGTAATTTTAAACCAGCTGAGCTGTTTTCATTGACACTTGTGTCAGCATGTATGAAAAAAGACAAGATTTCCAGAAAAGCATAGCTCTGATTTGCACATACCTTTATGGAGGCAGCACGAGTAAATCATCAAAATTGACCACCACTGGTTGCTTGTGACACATCTGCTAACCAAACAGCATCAAGTGCCAAACCTGAACCAAATGCTGTTAGATACATTGTTTGAGGGAGAGAAAAAAGACTTCGAGACAAAAAAAAATACTGCAACTATGTACCCAAATTGCACTGTACTTCATGCCAGGCACTACAGAAATATACAACAAAAACCAGATTCTGCCTCCAATTACACATGTATAATAAAAACTGTGATCCCTTCCCAGTGTAATGTGGCTGCTTTCTTACAGTAAACTGCATAAACTCCTGCATGATAAACCACTGACTTTCATATGTTTCTAAAATTTTAACAGTTCCCAAATAAGCAGACCTTTGTTCTCATAGTAACAGACCCTTAACTTTTGGTGGTGTCTTACCTCTGCCTCTTTAAGACCACTACATATCTATGATGTTTTATGTGTTTGTTATCTATATAGAAAATGTCAAATGTTTGTAGTGGCTTCATAAGCTTGTCATTCAAAATGCAGCACTGGGAATTTAGAAATCCATTTACTACAGGCATATGGTTAAGTAATATTTTACTATAAATAATAAAAAAGCAGAAGGAGTAATAGATCTAAAAAAAACTAGAAGCATTACTTCCTTTCTGCACCAGCTAACTCAAACAAAGCCAGAGCACAATCAAGACATTTGGAGACAAACAATTTAATTACATTATGCCTTTTAGTATGGTCAACAAGATTTGAAAGACCTTGAGTAACCTGATTTTCATGTGTTCAGGAAGCACGGGTTCACTGCCATGCTCCTGTGAAGAGGCCGCAAGCTAGGTCACAGTGTAAACCACTGCTCTGAGAGTGGTGAGGTCTGAACAGAAAGAGATCCACAGTTGCAAGAAAATAATGTGCACACTGGTTTTATAAGCAGTGAAATCCCCTGTCATTTTGTTGCATGCATTCAGTAGCTGAGAAAGAGGAACTCTGGGGATATTTGCACCAGCATTCCCACAAATCTGCTTTGTCTCCTACACCAATTGCCAGACTGATCATTTTGCAGGCAATCTAGCCAGCCAGAGAGAACTAACTGATCAGTACAGATGATCATGAGTAAAGACCCACTGCCATGTAATGTGAGTTTGCCTCAGCCCAATACAAACATTTCCAGGCTCAGCTGGAATATAGCACACACTGCAGTGCTGCTGAACAATGAAGAGAGCTTGAAGTGAGGCAGAATGGGAGAATGGTTTATGCCAAAGAATTTGTTGGCCAGGGCTGGTTTAGATCTCACTCATATTTTGTTCAAAACCTCAAAATTTGTTGATAACATGGCTTGGTTGACTTTGATTATGGCTTATCCTCATATGTCAATGCCCATCCTATACGATTATCTGTTTCAGCCCTTAGTGGCTTGGGTGTGTTTTCCATATGCCATAACCTCGTATGTCAGCCTGCAAATTATTTTACTCAAGATTAAGGAAGGAAACAGACAACAAATACAGGTTTCTTACATGACCTTTCCTCTAAAATATACCTGCAATTTATGTGTTGAACAACCTACAGCTTCTGTCAGCAGATGGCAAGTTGGTTCATTAAAAGATACAGAAAACTGAAAATATGATTACAATCTCTTTCCTGTTCTCACACTGCAGCACATATGAAAGTTTAGCATCATATACAAAGACATTAAATATGTCCCAGGCTTTTGCTTTCTCTGCCAATGCGAGATTGAGTCAATATGTCCTGTAAGATTACTGCGGTAGCTGAAGAAGGTACTTTTCCATGGTGAGAACCTGGCAGCCTTGTTCTCTGGTTAGCTTTTTCTACAGTGCTAAATCTAAGCATTTGTGAAGCAGGAATACAGCTTTCCGAACTATTAGATTGCCTTAAAAGGCACAAGATTATACAGAATTCATAACTAGTATGTTTTCTATTAGCCTTATGATTTTAAGTATTCCTGGTTTTATGATTTTTCTCTCCAATCTCAAAAGCTATGCATCCACTTGAAAATGTAAGAAATGTTCTCACAAATCATGGCTACTTCCCTAAAGCAGTAGTGGCATATATATCCTCAATGACAGGATATGTGAAGCCAAGCCTCGAAATTGCTTGTTTCTGTCACTCAAAATAGCCCTGGCTAGGGAGACTGAATTAAAATGATTTTATCCAGAGATCTCATAAAAAAGTGATCACATATTCTTTTTCCTCTACTCTTCTAACATCTCTATACTTCGATGAGAAAACAGGAAACACATTTATTTTTAAATGACCAGGACAGATAGGACAATATTATAATTCCCATGGTTAACCTCTAGGGAACTTCAGAACAAGCAGGACATGGAATCAATACATGAATCTTTGCAAATTGTCATTTATGATCTCAAAAAAGGGAACAAATAATAGCCTTCAAACTTAGTAGCTACCAAACAGGTAATTAAATAGCTAGGGATAGCACGGTGAATATGACAGATAAACATATATTTGCACATGAATGCAGTATGTCTATTTTACAGCCTTCTACAGTGAAAGCAAAAATGCCAAACTAGGGCTGTGAAGTTGGGCTGTCAAGGAAAGAAGAGCCATCAACGTGGTAATGGTGGAAGAGACTAAGAGCTCAGCCCATTACGTGTTTAGGGGTGCTTCTGGTTGGGGTTGACATGGTACAATTGGAGCTCCTTTGCTGTCCTGATAAGTCTTCACCTTCTTGATATATCATTGAAAACAGGCTTTAATCTACGTTACATTTGAACAGTGCCTCACTTAGGGCTTCTTTCACCTGCACACCAAATACACCTGGGTTTTCCAGCACTTGGCATAATGTCTTAATGTCTACCAGCCCACATAATGTCTTAATCTCCCAAGACACACAGTTCTAGTGTCAAATTAGGCACGCTCAGCAAACAGTGCTGTCATCACACTGAAATGAGATTTTGCAACTAACTACAGGGAAAGAATAATGGGTTTGGTATCATTCTCAGAACTATATTAAAGTTTGGAAATTATTTTCCTCAAAATATTTCAATATCCCATTAGCTGATTTTCTGAGGGGAGAACATGAGCTATTTGGCTAATAACACAGACTAGTTCAATGTCACTACTGAATATAGCACTGTGGTGCATACAGAGTTTAATTGCATGATGTGCATTCATGGTTGGAGGCATACAAGAAAAAAAAAGCTTTTCGAATAGAGCAGAAGGCAGATGAATAAGGAAAGAATACATGTAGCTGCATGTGTGTGTTTGCAAGTAAATTCAGTGCCAATTACAAGGCTTACTATTAAACTGATGTAAAGAGCTAGTTGTAGCAAATATGTCGGTAGTGTGAGACATAAATCAAGAGCATACAATGCCTAACAGGTGGACACAGTTCACAGTTTGTGTAAGCTACTTCCTTGGCAAGAAGCTTCTCTGGATTTCTGCCCATGGGCCAGGTGCTCCTCACTGACTGACAGGGCTAACATCACACAGCACTTCCCCCACTGGCATATTGCTATGTATTTTGCATTAGGAAGGAAACCTCACCCTAAAAGAAGATGCAGAATACACAGGAAAAGTCTTGGGAAAACAGCACTGGTCTGTACAGTAGCTCAGTTCCCAGTCCAGCATTAGCAGAAATTCCTCATAGAACTTCTTTTCCCTTGTGCTGCCCATTTTAGATCATTTCCATAGGGACTGATTCTATTTATTCTGCTTGGCTTCTAGCTGTTTTCTCTGCTGTCCAGCAATGTACTTACTAGTGGATTTCCCAGGGGACACCGCATTTGATTCACTGTCTCAGCTCTCTAAATTTTTCCCAGTTGAACCCTGCATGCCCTAAAATCAATAAATTCAAATGGTAAAATGTTCTCATTGCTAACAGTGTAATCAAGGTAACTGAAGGATTACTAAAACAAGCTAAGTGGGCATTTATATGGGCATCCAGATGGTATTAGCAAGACATTTCATCATGAAGTTTATGTACAATTTTCTGCCTCTCATTCCCACTGTTTTCTTCAAATGCAGATCTCAGACCTTCTGTATCTTTCTGACTAACTTAACTGCCAGCAGCCTCCTGCTGAACTTGCATTCCTACCCGGGGAAGCTCTGTAATTTGAGAAAAGGACACTGACAATATATCTAAACAGCACCAGGCAATGTCACGAGATGAAAAAAATACCATTTGCCAGGAGAGGCAATGTAGCTGCATTTACACAGGGCTCTGCCAGACAAATCAGACCAGCTGCTTCTGTGATGAGTCCACATACAGCACTCCATTAATGCAATGATCCCCCACAGTCAGGCCTCTGAAACTAATGTTGCTGTTTCTGCTCAGTGTTGATGTTTTACCTTGTACCTTCTTCATATTTTGCTTTCAAGTATTTTACAACAGGTAACAGCCATATATGGAATATGTGAGATTTATACAATTCTGAGTCAATAAAAATTCAATTATTTTCTCTTTCTAAAGCCAGCAGAACTGATCAGGTTCTCAGCTCTTTCTCACAAGAGAACTTGGACTTTCTTATTAAAAAAAAAAAAAATAATCCCCAAAACTAATATGTTGGCTAAAGCCCAAATCTGCAGTGTTCATATTTTTCTTATTTCAAAGGCTCAGCATCATGTCCAAAGAAAGCAGACACGTCTCCCACAGAACAATTCTGTTAAAATTCCACATTTCAATCAAAAACAAATTAGATGTGCAATTTCTTATAGTAGTCCTGGCAGAAGGAGATCCTGATGGAAATCAGTAGTAATCTGGTACCTATTAGATAGAATACAAGGCTCACATGACTTAGTACTGTAAACCACATCTTCAGATGTGCCATACAGAGGCACATTAAGACACTTTGATCCTGAGCTGCAGGGTCTGTTCATTGTCACAATAACAAATAATAATAGGATCTGCTAGGAATGTAACAGTGTTTAGACAATCAGGATGCAATAGCATCTGAAGATCAGATTTTAAATCCAAGTGTACATATACCCAAATATGATTACCTTCATGGCCTGTTTTACCGAACACCCACTGTTCCCACTGAGTGACTGATATCAGTGTGTTTCTGGTGGCTGGCAGCCCTAAAACCAGTCATTTTAAAAAGCTTAACATACTCAGGCTTGAAACGTTGAGACTATTTTCCTTTTATAGTCTTTTGAACCATACCTAGGAAGAAAAGCCTACAAATACCTAAATATATAGAAAAATCAGAAATAACTTGTCTTTAAAAAAAGAAGCGTATTAATTTTTTAAAAATAGCAGCCAGAGTGAGAGAGCAGATGGGAAAAATAGGTTTGCCAATCACTGCTTTTGACTGCAGAGTGAGAAGTCTAATTGAGTGGAAAGATGCAAATGAAATTGAGTAGCTCCCACACCCTGAAGTGCCTGAGAGGTGGAAGACTCAAGGCTGAATAATCACTCACTTCCAATTTTTCCTGTCTGTGAGGTGATAATTAGACTTTATTCACTATGCAAGCAAGTGCTAGAGTTGCATGTGTGTGAATACCACAGGACTGATTTGTTACATTCTATCTTGTGCACAGAAAAGCTTGGTTTGCATTGTATTTTACATTATATATGCTTTTCACATAGCTAAGAGTGTAACTACTCAGATTTTGTTGACAGAAACTTTGTATTCAGTCCAAATTAAGGAAATGAAATACTAGGCTACCAAAGATAACAAAATCCTGTAAGAATTTCTTAAACCAAAAGTAGTTTGTGGATTTATAGGGGTTTAGCAATTGCTCTCCACCTCTGACACACATACCTGTGCATCAGCCCTGATTTTGCTTACTAGTGGGATGGCTTCAGTTACAAGTAGAGCTATTAGCAGCACCAGAAATTAAATTGATAAATGACCTTTTCTCTGACCTTTCATCTGATCTTTACATCTCATCATTTCTTGTAAGAAAGTCAGCAAGTTATTAAGAAATGTCCCTGGCTTTTACCATGCAGTACAGATTTTATTCATGCATGTGCAGAACTCTGCATGTTTTTCCCAAAGGCAGTTTAAGACAGTTCCTTGGCTCCTTGGTTCAGATTTAAGAAGACTAGTTTCCTTTCCTCTCAGCAGGAAAGGCTTCCTCTCTCTGCTCATTACTGTATTCATTTATTCTCAATTTGCTGTTAGGTATTCTTTTGAGGAATCTTCATTTAGACAAAAGGGGCTTTGTTCTGGTTTTGCCTCTTCTATCTTCTGACTACTGGGCCGGAATTAACATGTGCAACCCAACAGGTCTCAGGAGCTCTCCAGTCACCCTTATTTTATTTAAGGTTCATTTCCTTTATCCTTTCAGTTTTCCCAAATATTTTATAAGACTAAATTATTACTGGAACAAAAGAAACATTTTGACAAAAGTGAAGTGTGTGTATGTAGAGAAATTGGAGTATGGGTCTGATTCTTTCTCTCTCCTTCCAGACTGGTTCAGTTTATAAAGTGCAAAATTATTTTTCTATGCTGTTATCACTGGACATAACCTTCTTGAATGTCTCTGTCTTATCATTATGTTGGCTTTTTTGGCCTTCTTTTTAAAACCAGAATTTCAGTGCTCCAGTTTTTGCCTGTGTATCTGTAGCTCATTACTGAAATCCCAGCTACCATTTTAAGGAATTTTTAATTACAATTTTAAGGAACAAAAATTTAGCTGTACTATGTTGTACTGATATAGAAGAAAGAAGCTATTAACTGTCCTGGTGTGGTGGTGTTAGGAAGTGTGCTCAGTTTGAAACCGAAACGTTTCTGCAATTTGTTCAGCCAGTAGAGTGGAAAAATAATTTCCATATCAGAGGTCATTCAAATGAAATGTGGAGACTCAGAATTACGGAACCCACCCACCTCCACCCTTATGGGTATTGTCAATGACTTCAGTTGGCTTATTTGCACAATTACCTTGCACAAGCTTTGCTGCTGTGACTTGGTGCATACTGAACAAAAATCTAGCCAAAGCCCAAATTTCACATACAAACCAGACTTCTGCCCTTCTAGAGGGCCACAGGAAAGATGGTGCTTTCCAGGGATTTTGGTACTTGAACAATGGAAATACAGCTCTAGTGCAAGCCCAAAGCATAAGCCATTCAAAGAGAAGGCTTTGTCCTCATTCTGCTTCAAAGGAGGTGTTTCCTCTCCTTATGCTTGGAAGAAAGCAAACATAAAAGGTATTTTGCCTTCTTCCCCAGGGACTCAGGGGAACTCAGAGCTGCTCTCTGAAGTCTGCAAGTCTGAATTGTGGAGGTCCATTTCAGGGCTTAGGACTGTTCATGTAATAAATCATCATGGAGATCAACAATGTGTATAAGGCTGTAAAATCAGCTGCACAATCTAGTTCAAGTCAACATCCTCAGAAATGGAAACTAAATCCTTAGTATTTTATACTCTGTAGTTACTTAACACTAGGGTGCACCTATGAGCTGTAAAATCTTTGCTGAAGACAAACATCTTAGACTTCAGTTAAGTACTTTTGTTTAAACAAAGTATTCTGCAGCATGTTAGCTACATTTAGTTCAAATCAGCTTTTCCCCTCTCCCCGCAAAAAGGCAATTCCAGCATAGCATTGAGTCTACATGGTGGTATTTTTCCTCAGTTTTGAAAAGGAAAGAGTGTTTTTTTCACTTCTACTCCAGTCAAGCATTCTGAACAAAACTTCAATTTTTTTTACCTCTGGGTTTAGACTAGAAAGTTCTGGCCAAAATGAGGATTTCTCAAAATCACTGAGCTTCTGAAAGCAAAAGGGCCATAACTGACATGCTTGCTACTCTTTATTGCACCTTGGTTGTTATGTAAAGCTGCAGGAAACACAGATCTGCTCTGTTTCCTTCCATCTTCAGTCTAAAACCTTCTGCATGCTGTGTTCTGAGCCATTAGTATTTACAGCAAGTTTCATCTTCTGTGGCAAAGCATATAGGCCTCCTTCTGACTGTAACCTGCTATCACTGGCTTCCTGTTATGGCTTGTACAGCATTTACACTGTAATTCAAATGAAAGTGTTCTGTCATTTCACAAGTGATACTGTGACGTTAACAGCACGTTTATTGCTATACCTGCTTTTGATGTTTCTGCACAAAATCAGCAAGAAATAAAAGCCCCCTTTGAAAATATCTGTAAGGCAAAAGAAGTCTGATTCCTATTCTGTAGCAGGGCTGCTGTAGTCAATTAGTACAATTCTGTTAGAGCTGGGTGATGATTTCTCAGAATATGTCTCTCTACTCCTACACTGTGACCTCACAGAGCATGCACTGACCTTATAGAAGTGGTTATAATCCCACGGACTGCACTCAGCACTGGTGCATGCAGCAGTGTATGGCTATAGTTTCACAAATGGCTTTAAAATGATTTGCATGTGAGTTACTGCAAAAGAAAGCAGCCCCATCCTTTTCCCAGCCCTGCATTTACCACAGGACCTTGCGCCTCCTTTCTTGCCAGCAGTAGCTCTCAGGGGGTTGCATGCTGAGCCAGTCAGGGAGCAAATCTGACTAAAAAAGGGCCTTTTGTTTGTTTGCCTTCCGGTTAATTTTCAGCTGGATCAGCTGATCAGTTTCTGATCCTGCTCACCACAGTGTCACAAAGAAGGTAGTGAAAACATGCATCAGTGTTGAAAGGAGGAAAAGAGTAGCTGACACTTAGATTGACTCAAGTACCACCATAAAACCGCAAGCTAAGCTACATACAGGACTAATTTTTTCCCAAATAAATGAATTCAGTCCTACGGATATAGAATATCTTCACTACAATAACCATGGAGAGAGTTTTACCCTGAATACAAGATGCCCAAGGAGACTGTAAATGGAAAATTATGTAATATGACAAAGCTATCTATTTTGTGCTTATGTGATATCTGACTCAGCCCATTCTTAGTAAAAGATCTTTAGTTTATCAAATGCAGACCTTCCTTACTCTCATTATTCAGATTCACATATCATCTCACAAATGCATCTTAGTTTCTTATCTGACTAAAATTACAGGTGCAGACAATAAAAATCAGAAATTACATCTCTGTTCAAATCCATTTGGAACACTGAGTGTCAAAGAAGCAGCTGATGTGTTATCATCTTATATGATGTCTTTCTCCTTTCTCTTAAACCAGCACAAGGAGTAGACCCCAACCGAGTCAGTCACTTAAGAATGATCTGAACTTACGTATGTGAATGATCCATCAAACCTCTTAACATATGTTGCAGTTGAAAGCCAGCAAATGACAGGTTGCTAAGCTAATGCCAGTGTCTAGGCCCCAAAATTAAGTTCTGTATCTTCAAACCTACTGAGGGGATGGGAGAAAGCAATGAATAGAACTGGAGACAAGAAGAGTGGAGAGATGGATGCCTGCTGGATAACATGTATTTCATAAAACATTTTTTCTCAGATCCTCAAATCTCTGTTCCATGAGAGAGACTTTTTTTCCAGCTCTAGTTATGAAAACCACATGAGTTTAGAAGTGGCTGCATAATTCTTGTCTCCACCTCTTCATTACTTCATTTATACACGTTGGTTGTGCTGACACAAAGGTAGGTGGCTTTTCCTGTAAGAGGTATGAATGGTTGAAAACAATTCCCATGCAGTTAGGAAGAAGCAATTCATAAACAAAAACCAAGTACCACCATTCATGTTGGTTTTCATTCATATACTTAGAGAGGAAAAAAAAATACAAAAAGTGACTTTTGCTTGGTTTGGTTGTGCTAGCTTAGGGCAAATATTTGCAATACAAACTTCAAACCCTCCAGCAACCTCTCGTAGTACTCCCCCAAAAATATACATTTCATAAGAATGTTAATTTGTCATAAAAAAATTTAAGGAATTATAAACTTGTAAATAGTCACCTAAGGGGAGAAGAATCACTTGGAACAACCCCAGTTTAACTATTTCCTCAAAATCTGACAAACTTCCAAGTTGGAAAAAAAAAAAAATCCTTCTATTTCAAGCTTATTTATGTTTAATGCATCTTTTTTTTCCCCAGCCCTTGTTCTGGTACTTCAGATAAAAGTACCTAAGCCTGCTGTCAAAACAATGCTTCTCTATTGTTGACTTTAGAGGGTAAAGAGTATACCACATAATGTTATATCTGAGGAATAATAGAAATTCTTTCTGCACATTACTTTAAAAAAAATCTGCTTAAAAACATTCTGAATTGAGCAAGACCTTTTGATTAATTAAACCAAAAATCTTCCCTCAGTTCAAGAGCCCAATGAGAACCCTTAATTACATAATCAAAAATTATGTCAGGAAAGAGCATCATGAAAATCTAATTATGCACTTTCTAGTACGTGATTAGTTTTAAGTAGGTGGGTATGATTGAAAAAGAGCAAAAGAGGGGAAATATGATAAAAGAGGTATTTGGCAGTGGAAAGAAAAGAGGTATCATAGAATTGAGTAATAATAAATACAACCTCCTCCCAGAGTGTCTTCAAAAACTGGATGTCTTGATTACAGAATGTATGAAAGAAGACATGCTTCTTCCTTGATTACATGCATTTACAATTTGACACAAAGCTCTCAGAAGCCTATGAAAAGGACATAAGCAGCATTTTCAAATAATTAATGATTTCAATACCAGAAAGATGTTCAAAAAGTTTTGTCCATCTCACCTGACCTTATGATACAAACAACTGTTCATTCTCATTGTGCTGTCCCTCTGCTAAGTGAAACTGTGATACAATACTTCACAAAATGTTGTCTGCAGAGATACTTTATAGTATCTCCTTCTTTTTTCTTAAATCCTAAACCCTTTTTGTCATGAAGTTGTGTTAACCTTCAATTTTCTCTGGCATATTAGAGATATCAAATAAGTAGTTACATAGGGATGCCAAGGAGAAGCATAGGCTTCAGGCATAGCTGTCTGATCATGCTCCAAGATGGCCTGAACAACAAACACCATGGTTAAAATCTGAGTTGCTGACTGGCGACTTGTGAGTCTTCAAGTGGTCTCTGTAAGTCAAACCCAGGAACCATGAATTCCTGAATTCCAGTTTTGCACATATTGACTCTCTGTTCTTGGGCAGCCACTTCACCTATCTATATCTAAGTTTCCCTGTTTTCAAATGGACGTAATAATACTTACCTCCTTCTGCCACACACTGTGAGTCTAATTAAGTGCTTTCAGAGTTTAACTGAATGTGTGTACAATATTATCCTCTAATCGAAGAGAATGCCACCCAACCCTGCATAGCAATTCTCTTTCTTTGTTCTCCATGTTCACTCTAAGCCTCTCTCTATTTGTTCCAAGTCACTTTGCAGCCAAGTTACCCAAGTATTTTTATTCTAAAATTATTTTAATTCTGATATCAAAAAAGAAATGCAAATGCTCTACTGGCAGTTTGGGTTCCTGGAGAGTCAGAACCTAAGAAATTATTTCTGCAAAGCTCACTGCAAACTACCTCCATATATCTTGCTTGAAAATAAATCATTTGTAGAAATCAAAGGGATTAATTCTTAGCTAGAATAAATCAGCAGTGGCTTTTGTGAAATCAGTAAGCTGCAATGAATTATATAGGGATAGGTGAAAGGTGATTCATACCCACTACACACAGGCCAGAATCTGATTTCAATTACACTGATGGAAATCTCTATTAACTACGTTATTTTGACTGAAGTTTCTAGAATTACTCTGCATATCTATAGATACATGACAGGTTTTAAATTAGCTACTGCCATTCAATCCTGGAGTCAGGATTTATTCTCTGCTCAAAAGCAGCCATAAAAGCAAGCAGCATTTTAGAACCTATATGAAAAGAGCACAGAGAACATCATGGTAGCACTGAACAAATCCAACTGAACACACACATACATCTTTAATGCATCGAAGAAATACATTACTTCTATCTCTAAAAGGATATAGTAGAACTGCTACAGGTACAGCAAAATGCATTAAGGAAGCCACGTAAAATGGCTTCAGTATGAGGAGAGACTAACAAATTAAGGTGTTTTAATTTGATGTGGAGACCACTAAGGGGAATCTCAAATGGTGAGAAAAGCACAGTGATTAGGCTCTATTTCTTGCAGTACTAAAGTTAAGGTGCAACCATGGAAATTAATAGGTCTGAAGCAAAAGGATTTTTTTTTTTTTTCCATATAGTACATCATTAAATATGGAATCACTTGCTAAAGGATCCTGGAAAAGCCAAAAGTTTAAATGCGTGCAGAATCTTTTTGGACCATTTATTGGGCAATAGGCCCATTTGTGACCATTATAAACAATGGTCCAGATACAACCTCTAGCTCCTTAAACTACCTTGAGCCAGGTACATCATACACAGGGTTTGAATGCCAAATGCCAAAATTGCTTTGGGGAAACACATTTCAATCAACCTATTGATATTCCACGAGTCCTTGGGCATTTCTGTACTGCTCAGTGAAATGGGCTGTGGATAAGTAAATGCTGAACTGAGATAGTAAATTTAGGGTGCCCCATGGACATAATGTACCAGATCTGGAAACAGCACAAAAGCGGTCATTTGAGGAGTACCTCCATGACGGCCTGCCTTTCTGCAGCACTTACTAGCTCCTGTGCAGCTCCACACAAAGCTTATTCCTAGCTTTCAGTTTCTCATGAAGTTAGCTTGCTATACATGGACTGTTTGAGACCCATATGCACCAAAGAGATACAGACAATCCACGTTGTACACTAACATACAGAAGTCTATGATTCAGTGGCTCTTTTTACACAACAATAAGAACACAAACACAAAGAGCCAGTGGAGATCAATACAGCAGAGTGATGTTCAGGTACCTTGTCTCTTAGGTGCACACTGACACTCCTAAGTTGTCCACATGCTTTTCACCACAGAGAGGTTCAATAAACTCTGGTATTGTGGAGTACTAAATTCCACTGAAAAGCTGTATAAACATTTTCATAAATCAAAGCATGTGAGGCTGGAGTTTAGTTAGCATCACAAAAAATAAATAAATGTATGGGATTGGTTCATATAAATCATATATACAATCTGTTCACAAAGGGTCATGCCGAATGTGTAATGCACATGAACATCTGCCTTTGTCATCAAGTCATTTGGAAAACTAAGCATAACTGGCAACTTTTTGATAAGCCAGAAATAAGGTTTTGATTGAAAATTTCCTAAAGTTAGCAGAAAGAACATCTGTTAACTTCAGCAAACTTCAGAACAGAATCCTTTTGGGAAGCCTGATGAACAGATATTCCTTTCAGAAAAGAATAACATTGGTTAAAGGACAATAAAACTACAAGAACCACGAGGCAGGTGGGTAGTTTATCAGATCTT